>BLKR01004249.1:0-96456 GCA_011170035.1 Teleogryllus occipitalis | reverse complement strand
ATAAATCATTTTCCATTTTATTTTATGATTTCAATTAAATTCAATAATTGATTTACAAACATTTGTAGTAACATACTTCATTTAAACATAAGGAAAACAAAATATATTATTTTTCTAAACATCAGAGATTCTACATATTGCTCATGAAACTGCAAAAGGTTGTAACCAAGAAAAAGTAAATTTTACAGGAGAGCCAAAAAGCTTGATAACCTTTGAGAGTTTCAAGTTAGATTTTGGATTTTATGTTGTTAGTTTTATAGTTTATCATAACAATGAATAGAAGTTGATTTTTTTAAATTGTTTATAAATTATGTGGCATACAAGATTTTGCCTAAACATAAAACCTACTTATCTTTGCATTAAACAGAGTAAAGGATATTAGTGAGAGGGCCTCTCATCCATTTAGAAAACCTATATAAAAATAAAATACACAAATTACTGCTTACGAACTTACACAAGTGGTTTCAGGCTCACACCATTGTTCAACTTTTAAATAGTGATTGAATTGTACTAAAGATTAACTTTCAATAATAGCAGAAGTAAACAATAGAAGAGCTTCTTGCAGGAATAAATTATTACAATAATGTATAAGAATCATTATATAAATTTAGATGTATAACCTACATTAACATACAGTAATTATTAAATTAGCTTATAATAACCCTTAGAATGTAGGAAAATAAGACAGTAAAAGCTTTCAATACACATGTACTTTATTAACTAATAATAACAATGGTTTTGACATTATTGGAGTACAAGTGATATAACGTGACAGTGTAATTACTGAATTTTAATAACTATTGCTGGCACAATGCAGCAACTCATTCAGTTCATATAGGAATTCAGCAGCAAGGCAGCACTTATGGAATATCTTGAAGGACTTGTTATCATCTGCTTTTTTGTATACAGGTACCTTACTGAAAAGCTGTGCAGGAATGCAGTATGAATCCTTGATAATAGAGAACTTGCTAGAGTGCGTCATGTGATAAACCTAATGTTTTCAAGCATGATAGATATATAAATCTTTGTTGCTAACCAAGTATTGATTGTTTCTTAATAAAAGTTATTATTTGTAAACAGAATGCTACAAGTCAGTTTTTCAAATTTAATGTAGTCTTTCCAAGACAATATTGATTTAAATTTAATATGATTTTGAGACATTTCTTTCTTAGGATCATTAACTTATGTAATTTTTATTCTGTATCTTCCCACATTCGTCCTTCAATATCATACTGTCTATGAGAATGGAATATGCCATAACAAATTGATAAGAGTGCACTAGTTTTGAGGTATCTGGAAACATTTCCCTAACACAAATACATTGGAGGTGCTTTTATTAGAGAAAGTATGCGTATGTTTAAAGTAAGTTAGATTTCATTAATGAATATTCATTCCTACACCCATACCTAGGGCAGTCTTTTAACTCACAACCTCATTACCAACTTATTCTTTATTGTTTTGTTGACGGGAATTATGAAGTATAAAGTTCATTAACATGTTTTTGTCAATATTTAATTTTAATTTATTCAATGACAACTAGCTTTGAAGAGTAATTAAAGATAGTGTTAAATTAGTTTCTAGATGAGTTGGGCCTATTTCTTTTTCAAGTTGTGTCATCTGTACAGCTGCTGCTTATTCTGTAAAAATTACAGAAAAATCAGTGGAACTTGGAATTTTGTTAACATATCAAAAATAGCTATGGACCTGGCATTCCTACAGTATCTGAATAGTAGATTTAACTTTAAATAAAGAATATCTCACAATACTTACAACCTGAGTGGTATGACCTTATAAGGATATTAACTCAACCCCTTATTCTATTAAGTCTAGTTTTGTTAACCGAATGTCATGACATATACTATAAAGTGCCTTTGAGAGGTCAATGAATGTACTTGTTGCTTTTGTTTGTTTTAAATTTCCAAGAATTCCGTGAATGAATCTTAAAATAGCAGTTGTCATGGAAAAATCTTTCCTAAAGCCATGTTGTGACTTTGCGGATTATGGATATTATTTGCTGGTATTATTAGCTGATAAATTACCAAGATATACTACAATAACTCTTTAAATGAGTTTGCTAAATATCAGGTGGGAATTCTTATTCCTTACATGTTGTTGTGTACTCCTTTTCTTTAAAATATCCTTTAAAATAGCACACACACACATACACACACACACACACACATATATATGTAACTAACTATTTAGTTAGTTACGATTCTAGGTGGTGAATTAAAACTCTGGTATTATTTTTACAAAAACGTTTATTTTGTTTCTTAACACAATCACTAAAAACACTTGATTATTCTTTATACGTCACACTTATTTTGGTTATTTATTTACACTACACTTCTCTTGATTATTTATTACACTGTTCACTTCTCTTACACATTCGCACAGTCCTAAGCACTGGCCACAGTCCACTGCACTAACCACAGTTCGATGCACTGACCACTGTTCACGTCACTGAGCACAATCACTGCACTGCTATTCACCACGATGCACACACTTCACAGCTCAGCTTCCGCATCGGACTTAGACTGACTCGCGGTCGCCGGCCGCCGCGTATTTATACTCGGGGGGTGCCGTCAAGAACTTCCCGGACCCCGCGAATATTCAGGGATAATCTAGTGCAGGAGCCGCCGGCAGATGACGCAACCCGCGCCCACAGGCAGCTCGTGGTGGCGCCGGCAGATGACGCAATAATCCACGCATACAGGTAGTTCGTGGTGGTGCCGGCCGGTGACGCAATATTCGTTACAATATATATATATATATATATATATATATATATATATATATATATATATATATATATATTATATATATATATATTATATATATATATAAAAGAAAGTCGTGTTAGTTACACTATTTATAACTCAAGAACGGCTGTACTGATTTGGCTGAAAATTGGTGAGCAGGAAGCTTAGAGCCAGGAGACGGACATAAGATACTGTTTATCCCGTTCGACAGCGTTCCTGTGTGAGAACGCACGTTTTTGCACGTTTTCGCGTGATTTCGCATGTTAGCGGTCATTGTTGCCTGTTGTAACCCATTGTTGTAACGCCACACTGATAACAGAAGGCGATAATGAAAGCCGCCTTTCGTTCGCCGTTATATCTGTATATAGTCGTGTTAGTTACACTATTTATAACTATAGAACGGCTGTACCGGTTTGGTGAGCAGGAAGCTTAGAGCCAGCAGACGGACCTAGGATACTGTTTATCCCGTTCGACAGCGTTCCTGTGTGAGAACGCACGTTTTTGCACGTACGCAGTGCAACAAGGATAGTACAGTTTCTCACAGTGAGTGCGACGCGAGAAAAAGATGGGACCGGCTGTTAAGGCGGAACAGAGTTCGCCGGGTCAGCTAGTTACTATTAAACACATGGTACCTCCTACATCACATATAAATTAAATCTCAAAACATAAACAATTAATCACTGGCTATGGCACGTCTTGATATCATGTTCATAACGTTTGCCAAAAGCGAATCTTATCCCCTCGGAGACTTTGTGTGAGTCAGATAGCAGCAACGCTGAACCCTGGCTGTGAGAAAGTAAACAAGTCCTCGCAAGCTGAAAGCTTTAAAGCAGGTCACATGACGACCACAGCGCGTGGCGAGACTCCTGTCTGAGTCGCTTACACGCTGCCGCTACTGTAGGGAAATGGCCACTTGGCTCCCTAGGAGTCTGGAAGAAAATTTTTCACACCATCCCTAAGCCATATAAAACATTTGTTTTGCGAACTGGCCATGATTGGGCCACGGGATACATGCATACCACTGGGGCTGATATTGAAATATTGGGGTAGGTGCACGCTATTTTCTCGGCCATTATTGTTGTTATTTATATTATTATTATTATTATTATTATTATTATTATTATTATTATTTCTTTATTTTTCTTCCAACTTTTACTGTTTGTTAACAGTACATTTTATACATTGCACATTGCTAATCACTTTAGACCTCCCAATATACAATCCATATACCTGTGTATTAGTTTTTTGTCATTGCTGTTAGCAAATGCATTATAGTT
The DNA here is from genome assembly GCA_011170035.1 of Teleogryllus occipitalis. Classification (NCBI taxonomy): domain Eukaryota; kingdom Metazoa; phylum Arthropoda; class Insecta; order Orthoptera; family Gryllidae; genus Teleogryllus; species Teleogryllus occipitalis. The sequence goes on along the minus strand of BLKR01004249.1, from coordinate 92,417 downwards.
ATTAAGTTACTGTTCGTTATACGTTTCCTTATTGTTTGCTGTATTAAAGAAGCGGGGTCGGATTTAAGGGTGGGCGGCAGCCCACGGGCCCCCGCCAAGAAGGGGCCCCCACCAATTGATATATTGAAATAAATTTTGACAAAAATCATGCGATGAATTTTTAATATAGAAACAAATTCATAGTTTTTGCGTCATTTTGTACATGATTTTTATTATATTTTGTACATTACAAACGGAGTAAATATTTTATTCTTACATTTAATATTTATATAATGTCAAATAGAAGTTCAAATAATCCCGATGTAAATCCTTTTCAACTTACATAATATAAACTTCCTTAACTCATATCAGCTTCCCTCTCTACTTTAGGTCGGCGCAAGACAAAAGAGAGAGAACATAGGTTAAAAGGGAAAGCACGATGACATTGCAGTGCCGTATGAAGTAGTTCCAAGATCACATAGAACTATAATTTGTTTGATTAATTATTTTGTTATTTCATTTCATTTGTCACGTAATAGTATTTCACATATGAATAATCATAATAGTAAATCATATAATTATAATTTCAATTTAATTTAACGAGAAACTAATATATTAATAAATTAAAACTTTTAAATCACTTGAAGCTGTTAACATTTACAAATATGGTTCCAGAATATTTAGATAATATTTTAGACTTTAAATTTATTTACTACTTCATTAAAAATATAAAATACCAAATAACTATAAATTTATTGGTGTCGTTTTCTTCATTATTTTGAGCAAGTTTTCGATTATTTAGCATTCTTTGAAATAACATTACATCGTTAAATATTAACAATATAAACAGTATTCCGAAATGAAACAAACACTGCAGTTGATATCTGAAGATAGTGAGCAATATTCCAAAACTTGAGTCTAATGTCAAGGTTTTCATAATCAAATTTGCAAATTAGAAATTGGCATCTGTGCTGTATTTTGGAACAACGTATTGAACAGAGTAAACGCAACAAACAAATTGCTCCAAAATTTCGGGCCCTATTTGAATACCGCAGTTGCTGCTCTTAAGTCGCTCAAAGTTTTTATCAAAAAATCTCACACACACACGTGACAATTTTTCACACTATGAGGAATCAGGAAATGAAAAAGCTGGGGATTCAGAGTACAAGATCTCCAGAATACGTCACCGAAATGTTTGCATAATCCCATTGGACTAAGGACACGCACCAGAAGTGGAACTTTCACCGTCTCAAATATTTTACCTTCCCGTGATTGACCAGTTTTTAGCGTCGTTGGATCACCGACTATCTGCATATGAATTGGTTTCTACGCGTTTTGATTTTCTTGCTAGACTCGAGCAATTGGAGTCAGATCAACTGATGGGACAAGCAAGACTTAAATCAGATTTACAAAGATGATGACGAAAATCTTGGGGTCGAGCTTTTTCAATTCGCAGAATTTTACGAACAATTTGTAGCAGAAAAGACTAATATTTAAGCCGTGAAAATTTAATGTACACATTGATAATTGAAAAACAGGTGTAGGACGCTTTTACAATTGAGACAATTTTAAAAATGTATCTTGTTGTGATAATCACTAATTGCACAGCTGAAAGATCATTTTCAAAATTAAAATTAGTGAAACGCCTCAATGATCTCGCGCTTTTGAGCAGCAATAGCGATATTTTAAGAATTTGAACGACTTGATTAACGATGTTGCGATGAGAAAAGCGCGGAAAGTTGTTCTGTAAAGGTGATTAATAAATGTCAAAATAATATATATTAAAATAGCATTATAATTTTGTAATGTGCCAATGGTATACTCAGTGATATTTAATACGATCCTCTACCATAGGGGCCCCCCACCAAATATGTGCCCACTGGCCCCCACTTCTCTAAATCCGGCCATGTAAAGAAGTTGGTTTGCTTCTGGAAGTTGGTTTGCTTCCCCCTTTGTTTTGCTTCTGGACAGAAATGTAACTTCATTATCTGTGCACGTCTTCTAGAATTCAGTGGGAAATATAGTTTTTCAAATTATCGTTTCCATGTTGTTGCGGCAGGAAGTATTATTCCTTGACGAAGGACATCATAGATAAGAGCCCAAAATTTATTGCTTATTTATCCTTGAAAATAGATTTTATTACCTGAGAGGCTTTTTTTAAAATTCAAAATTCATGTAGTATATGACTTAGTGTAGGGATCACAGAATTTTGAAAATGTGCACAGAATTCACTTCTCCCCATAGCACGTATTACGCAGTTTCAACAGTTTTTTGACGTTAAATAAATAAATAAATAAATAAATAAATAAATAAATAAATAAATAAATAAATAAATAAATAAATAAATAAATAAATAAATAAATAAAAATAAATAAATAAATAAATAAATAAATAAATAAATAAATAAATAAATAAATAAATAAATAAATAAATAAATAAATAAATAAATAAAATAAATAAATAAATAAATAAATAAATAAATAAATAAATAAATAAATAAATAAATAAATAAATAAATAAATAAATAAATAAATAAATAAATAAATAAATAAATAAATAAATAAATAAATAAATAAATAAATAAATAAATACGTAAATAAGTAAGTAAGTAAGTGAGTGAGTAAGTGAATAAGTGAGTAAGTAAATAAGTAAGTAAGAGAGTAAGTAAGTTAGTAAGTAATAATCGCTACAGTTGTATTTTGCTGATTATTATAATTTACTTTGAGCCTGCAGTATGTTGAATTAATCTATTTGTAATGTTACATCATTTTCGTATAAATGTAATTGAGTATATATGTTTATTGGTATGATTGTGTCTTTGTATTATTAGCAATTAACGCTTAATTTAAAAAATAAATATTGAAAATATGAAATCACTTTTAATTTGTATATTTATCCTCGATTTCCTTCCCTGCTTCCAAATTCCGAAATCATGTCACATTTATTTTGTTCTTAATTCATATGCAAATTATATAGCATGAATTAATACAAAAGCCAGGACAAACAATATTGGAAGTGGTCCAAAGAGTATATTGCCCCAGGCGCCTTTGCTACAGGTTTCGGGTGGATCGCTGTGATTGGCTGATTCGCTTTCCGTACACCTTTGAATTGCATGGCGGCGTCCCCCTCTCTTTCTTGGTTCCCCCCCCCCCTCCACGGCAGGTCTAACGAGCTCGTGTGTCGTCTTTTCCGGTCTTGATATTTATTCTGATTTTACACATATGTTGTTTCCACTTTCCAGCCCTAATCAAAAAGTGGGTCAAGCGTAGAAAGTGAAATTGTGTGTTTAACACACTGTTATAATAATCAATGGTTTTCGTTGTATATTCGTGCTAGTTGTGGTAATGATGGAAGAGGTTAACATTTTAACGGAAAGCATTATTAAAATAGAACTGGTAAGCAAGTTCTGTATAAGCCAACACGTGGATTGAAGTTCGCCAATAATTTAGGCTAACTTGAATTCAAATACTAATAAATTGAACTCCGACTGAGTGTTAATATATATATACTAAAACAACATATTAGAAAACATAACACACTGCCATTGAATGATGTTTTCTGTTTCACTCCTAGGTTAAAGAAGAACCAGCAGATGTGAAGGAAGGTGATTACTGGAATTCCTTTGTGAGTTATATTTTTACAATATATCGTTAGCAGCGTAATCTGATTAGTGTTTTCTGTAATTGAGAATAATTAAAGAATTGCTCCTGATGTCTATTTTATTAATAAAAAGAGTTCATCTTTAATGTAAGACATTCAGATTTATTTCTTACACAGATGTGGTATATTATTTTACTACATTATGAGTTCGCATTTCGGCTAATATCTTGTAGCCATCTTCAGACCTCTGTTTCAAAGAAAAATATGCACATTTTTCAATACTGAATTCTTACTGCAGTCAAAACATAAGCTCCCCTTCACAACGGTGCATAATATAGAGAATTACTTGAAATTACAATCAAATATAAATAAAACATAAATGAATAAGGTTTGCATCATGTGTATTACATTTTTTTATTCACAGGTTGACAGAAGCTTATAAAACATGCATGTATGTTTTCTTGAGATCCAGAATACCTACCCCCAGTCCTTTACCATCATTAATTGAATTAAGAATAAAAGATAGCAATGTGCATTGTAGACAAAAATCTGATAACCAGAAATGTTTGCTTCCATGTAATAGAAACTATTTTCTGACATTCTAATTTCAAACATTCAAATTTGATATAACAATTCTTATGTCAAAATAATCAAACTCTCCACTCCTCTCGAACTAGGGAAATAAGGGCTCAAGAAACCTTGCACGGATAATACCTTATTTTAAAACAAGTTGGAATGCAAATAAATAATTAGACTAAAATATTTACATTATTTACAATGTAGTGTATAATAGCATAAAAACACCATGAGAGTGCACATTTCCAGCTGCCTCTTTCTGCTTAAGGTTTGTGTGGCATTTAACATTGGCTACAAGATATTACCCGAAACATTGCCAATTTATTATAAATACATAAAAAATAAATGTGAAATTAAAGAGCAACTGTTTTTTTATTAATTAAAGAATTAACCTGTTTGAGACTAGAGGGAAAAGTATATGCTGTTAAAAAAGTGCATATTTTTTCAGCATTGTAGAGTACTAGTGTTGATAGTTTGTGTTTCTGTTTCCAAGTTGAATTCTTGATTGGGGCAGGAGAAAATTTTAGGCTTCAATTAATTAGACAAAGCATCGAATTGTTATCCCAGCATGTGAATTGGGTGGTGGATACGATTTATAGTGTGTAAGGTTTGAAGGGCATTTCTGGTGTCTCTTTTGCCCTTAGTTTGGTGAGGAAAAGAATTGGAATCTTGTCAATGTCTCCAAATTGCTGTAGGTGTCAAGCCAATCTGTAGGTTGTGGAGATAATAAAAAAGAGAAAGTCACTAGTAACGTGGAAGGGATGTAGCAGTGCATGTGTAATGTACCATCTTCAAAGTGAAAATTCATTTGATTTGAAATTGATCTTGAGTGTTATTTGTTGCTATTTTAATTGTAACTGTATTCAGGTCCATGTTATGAAGTGGATAGTAGAGAAAATATTCAGAGTTCTTTTTAGTTATGTTGCACATTGTGTTTGAGGGATAGTGATTTGAATGATATTTTTAAAATTGGTTACAATGCTGAAAACATGTTTTCCTATTTTTTCCTCAATTTATTTTGAAATTGAGACTTTGTTTTCAGCTCTAAATCACAGTAACTCTTTAATACTAATGAAACACTGAAAATAAAGTAGCATTGGATTATTAGAACTTTTAGGTCTCTTCTGGTGTATAACTGTTTCTATACAGTTAGAGACTATTATGAACGTCAAAAAGGAAATCAATATTCATTTTAACAATGATATTTAATGTATTATTTACCATTTAGACTGTATAATTCTAAACAACGTGTACCAAGTATTGTATCTCAGCTTGTGGATCAATAACCCCCATTTTGATCAGGTTTTTTGTCCAGTTTCCCTGAGCCCTTGAGCAAGTGCTGAGATGGTCCCTTGTCTTGCTTCTGAACATAAATGTAATTTCATTATCTGTGGAAGTCTTTTAGAATTCAGTGGGAAATTTAGTTATTAAAATTATCGTTCTGCATATTGTCGTGGCTAGGTAAAAGTATAATCCTTCACGGAGGATGTGACGAGGGATAAGAACCCAAATTTATAGCCATTGAAAATAGATTTTATTACAACTGAGCAAATATTTTGTCAACAATTGGTGGGTTGCCATAAAAAAAGGATGTAAGTTCCAATTTCATACTTATGAAAAAAATTAGTAAAAATATATATATATATATATATATATATATATATATATATATATATATATATATATATATATATATATATATATATATATATATATATATATATAATTGTTATTTTCATTTTGGTGGTTTTTATAGCATCAAGGTTTGGCCAGCACAACATGGTTGTATTTGAGGTTACTGTACTGCAGCAAGCTTGTGAATATCTTTACCTGCACCTGGTTTATAGAATTTGTTTATGAGCAGGTTATGAGAATATTAGAGACAGTATTATTGCAATTCAAATCCACACAGTTTGTATTATAAGCAAAATTTTTTCATAGACAATTTTTCTTATAAAATTTTATTTGCTTATATATAACTTTCTTCTGTTAAAATTTATTTGAGATGAGCTGTGGAGTTTGTGATATTTGCAAGTCGTTGGTTAATTCAAGTTCCATGTATGCCATTTGCTGCATGTGTGATTGTCCTATTTGTTAAGATTGTGACAGTATTACTTTGACTGAACAGTGAAGTCTAGAACTAAAAACCACTAGAAAACTAAAGTATTTCTGCCCTCAATGTGATGGGGGTTTGTGAAAAGTACCTATTATGATATCTATTTTGATGCTCAAGAACAAGTTGGACAATTTGGTGAAGTTGGGACCTTGGACTCATTTTGTGACAATAGAATCTTCTTTCAAAGCCAGTGAGCAGAGGCTAGATAATTTGGAGTCAGAAAATGAGAAGAAAATGATGGCTTGTGTCAGATTATGATGATATACACCTTAACATGATGGAGAGGCAGTCATTCTACCAATCTAATTTTTTTACGATATTGCTGAGGCTGAGAGTGGTGTTTTTGCAGAGAGGCTTTCTCATGATGAGAATCAAATTATGAAGTTTCTGGAATGTATTGGGCTATTCGATGTGCAATTATCTGCACATCGGCACGTCATGACTTCAAGGATTCCATCTGTGAATAAAAATAGTCTTCGTCCTCTTAAAGTTACGAAACAGTGTCGAAGATTCTTTGAAACGGGTAGAAATGTAAAGATAATACTAATTTCAAGCAGACTATACTAAACTTTAAAGAAAGAAGTTTAAAGGAATTAAAGAAGAGTTAGCTATACCAGAAAACGCCAATGTGAAATAAATTAAATTTCTTCATGGTGTGCCTGTTTTGGTGGACAAAATTGGACATTGTGATGGTATGAATTCAGAATTGACAAAGTAGACGAGTTCCTATATATTTATTAGCAAAATGCGGCTGGATTGAGAACTAAGCTGGATGATATGAAGGCTGTCAATTTGCAGTTAACGAGGCCTGATGTTTAATCATCGCTGAATTCTCACTTCATGATGGCATCCTTCATGGTGAATTTCATATACGTTCGTATAACATCTTTTGACGACACAGAGATTGAGAGTTATCTCCATTACTCTGATTCTGATGACATGTCATGTTTTTATTGGTACATTCTAAACATAGCTGGCTTGTAAATGAAAGTTTATCACGACATATAGGTGATGTATAAGTTATTGGGTAATTTTTACCATCTTTCAATTTTTAGGTAATTTTTTTGAAACATTGAGTCATTTTTACAAAGACACACGAAAACCTTTTAATATATCAGCAGTTCACGTCGAAATTCACTACTGCAATGGACTCTTGTTTTTCGAACTCTCAAAATTACACGGATCTTCGGTAACTTCCTTGAGCTTTCAAAACAGGTTGGAAGATTAGAGCTAAAGATTACGTTTCCTCTAAAATAAAGACTTTGTATTAAATGTAATTTTATATAAATAACTTTTATTAATATTTAAATTATTTTGAAGAAGGTTTTTAAAATTTAGCATTATTTAATTTCATTAGATTAAGAAATTTCTTTGGTATAAATTAATCAAAAATACCAATAGTTTGAGAATAAAAGTAGTCGTAAGCTTCATCGAGGTGCATCAATTGCATACAATTCCAGTTAATGTCATTGAAGTTAGTCACAATTGAACAAGTATTAGCATTTAAAAAATCAAATTTAGATAGAGAATCAGTGGAACTGTAATCATTCAATACTGAATATTTCATGTGAATAGAAAGAGCAGCATGAAATCAATGATCATTTGATTTCATTTGATCATTTGAAAATGATCATATGATCATTTTCAATAACTTCAGTAAATACATCAGAAGCAAATCATCAAGAATACACGTGTTGCAATTTACAATTTTATTCATCTGATAAAGACTTTTGACGATAACACATTACTAGTCAAACAACTGGTTTCAGGATAAACGAAGAACACATTATTTCAACATATTCTAAGCAAATTAAAATCTCCTAATATAATGAACAATTTAAAATTATGTTAAAATTTTCCCCAACTCTTTACAATAATCATTATAAACATCAATTGACGAGGCAAGAGGGATATAAACAGCTCCCAACGTATACAATTTTTTTAGTTTCACAAAAAACGCATCGTAAAATTTACTGATAGCTTTAATTAATGAACAGCTGATAGAACCGTGAACTGCAATGAATACAACTCCACTCCATTTCTTCTGTGACAACCAAACCAGGGCTAGGATTCTGATGACCAAAAAATTCTTTGAAAATGACCTAAAAAAATGACTTAAAAATAGCGGGAAAATTACCTAACTCTTTAAAAAATACTCAGAAATGTGTATCCAAATGTTTATTTATTCAATGGATTTTACAATTTTTCATACAAGTTAGATTTATTTAGTACACCTCTTTCTATTTTGACACTTAACTTTTTCAATAAATTAGTATAATTTGAAGTCATAATTGATCTTAAATTAGGTTTTTTACTAAAAAACGGGTAATGTACATTTGAGACACTGTCGCCTCATCTTCAGGTACATCTGCAAATGTGTTTTACATAATTCATATATATATATATATATATATATATATATATATATATATATATATATATATATATATATATATATATATATATATATAAATACTATAATGCTAATACATATTAAAATTTAGTAACAATTTAAAACACTTTAAATTATCTGACAATCAAATCAAAGTCTAGAATAACTAAATCTACATATGAACAAATTAATCAAATGGATTTTTAATAAAGAAACAATTTAAAATAAATTAAGACTTTAGTTTGCTGAAATAGAAAGAGGTGTACTAAATAAATCTTATCTTACAATTCAAAAACAGACCTTCTTCAAAATAATTTAAATAGTAATAAAAGTTATTTACATTAAATTACTGTTGTATTTTGTAAATACACTTATGATCAACAATGATACTGTAACCCCTGGTAGCATACTTTTATTTATCAATGTTATTCATGTATTACGAAGTGCAGTACACATGATATTTAACTACTCAATGTTGTGTAATAATTGATAGATGTGATATTATATAGATAACATCTATCTATATATGTATTTAAAAAAAATACCACCAACAACAACTTTATATGATAATTTACTTTACATAAATTCACATACATAAATTCAAGTATGTTTTTAAACCACCACATAGCTTTAATCTGAACACCTATGTATGCAATTGTATCATTTATTAAGTGATAATCTTCATTTGAATAATTGTGTATTTTCTTGGGAGGGGTATTCTACGTTGGACAGTAGTCTTTCTACCCAATGGCCTCAGCCCATTGTTAATTCCATTCTGTTCATTTGAAACTTGTTAATGTGTCTGCCATGCTATATATGTGCTTTTGCACTGGCTGATGTATATATATTTTTATATTTAGTTTAATGTATAATTATCTTTTGTTTTTCTAAATGGTGAGTCTTAAATGCGATTTTATATTTAGTGATAGTGTTTCATTGTAATTGTATCATTTATATATAAAAGTTAGTAACTTGTTATTTTTATTCTTTAAAAACCTCGGTTTTCTCTTGTATTCATTATATTCATTGTAACCTGAAGATGAGGTAAAAACTCATGTCCTCAAAACATTGCAGAACAAACTTTAAGAAATGAAAAATGAGAACTTTTAACTTGAAAATGTGATCCTGAGTTATTTCAAAAAGTTTTTATCTACTGTCTGTCAGAACATCTGTGGCCAAACTCTTCCTTTGCAACCATAAACCTTAATATCTTTACAATAAAAAGTTACTTTTTTATAAAAAATTTTGTCCAGCATTATGTCACAGAGCATTATGTTCAAGAGTACATCAATGTGCAGTAATTTAGCCTGATGCCACCAAAGGATGTCAGTGACTTGGATCTACTAATAAACATCTAGATCCTACTAATCAATGTCCAGAATCATGAAATGGATTGGGTGTTTGAATCAGGTTATGAATGTACATCTCTCTCTGTGAACGTTGCTGGTTTGTTCATTTCTGAAAATTAGTGCAAACTGTTCCTGACTTTGACTTACTGTGTGTGCCCTAGGCTGTCAAATGTTTTAGTGCCCTTTTTATAATTTGCTTTTTTAACAACTTTATTTATAATATTTTAAATTTAAAAAAATTGTATGATATTTGTAACTGGTGCAAATGTTACAAATGTATAAATAATTGATTATATATTTGGATTTTTAACATCAAATATTTTCAGGTGAATAAATTAAAAATATAAGGTAATTAGAAAAGGCTGTCTATATTTTACTATTATTTACAGTTAGTTACAAAAAACTTTTATATTGAAGTCAACATAACATTTAGGTGTACATAAAAATGTGTGTTGTCAAACTGAATCTTATTTTCTAGCTTTAGTCTCGGCAAATTTCTTAATAGTGTTTTCAAACACTACGCGTCCCTCAATGTCATTTTCTCTTTATAACAGAGATAATACAATCAATGTGTCTTGTTTAAGTCTCAGGTATTTTTGTACATGCATCAAAGAAGAAAAAGATCATTTGCCATTTGCATTAGTCACAGACATCATTAAATAGTCTTAAAATTTGGAAATATAAATTTGGAAAGTCATTTGGAAATATATCTTGTATCAACAATTTCTTTAATAATTGGTGAATACCCTTCGAATTACCATTTTCTAAACCCTTTTATTTCACATATCTGTCCCTCTATTTCCATACCAAACAAGATGGCCAGCCGTACATGGATCAAATTTGGGTATCACCTCAATGCACCCTAAGTTTTCATTTTGTAACCAGTAATCTCGTTTTTTCTGAAAAAGTCTTTGTAATGCTTAAAATTTCAGTTTCTACAATTCTTTTCAGGACATTTCTCCTATATTGCACTTCATTTTTGTGCTGTTTCACAAGCTCTGAATCCACTCTTTCTAAAACTGAATGGAGCACAAAAGACATGTCCTGTAGAGGCGAATATACTAATTATAATCTTTTAACTTCACCACTTGCCATTGTTTTTTAGAAATATGATTTTAATAAGTATCAACTTTGATCTTCATAATGCCTTTTAGAGTTAGAAAAGTCAATGTCAGCTTCAATCCAAAATCAAACTTACATCCATCTTGGCCACCATTTCTTTAAAACCATCATCAACGTTTCACTGTACTGTGTGGTTTTGAATTTGTAATATTATCTCAATGTTGACGCTAATTTCTTGTTTGCATATTTTATCTGGTGGTTTCGCGGGTAATATGCTTGAAGAATGGACGACAGAGTCCTATCAGCGGAAGATTTTTGAGAGATTGCTGATGCGAATAATAAGCCAATTGTAGGTGTCTTCTTGTGACCTCATTTTCCCATTCAGATTTTTCTTTTGCTCTCTTCGTATTCTTTGCACCACTCAGTTCTTTGTAACTGTATCAATACCATGACTCATACTTTCTTCTTATAAAAAATTGAGCACACAAAATACTGTATTGTTATGCAAAACTACAATTTATGGTGCGAACAACTATATTGGAGATTTCATTAAATAGAACATATTTGTATGAAAATCAACATGTATGTTATTGTACCAAACAAACACAACATACTACACTAAGACTCTTTTGCATGCTTGGTTCCGAATATGCTCTACTCTTTTGCCTAAATAATACACGCTCATCTGTTATGTGATTGGTTAGATTCCAATTAGAAACCAATCTTAATGTTAGTCTAGAGAGTATATACATCAACAAAATTATGAATAATATAATATTTTGGCTATTAAGCTCCATTAATATCTACTATAATATTTCGAGGTTAGGTGAAAGTACAAGCAAACTCAAAAAAGAAGAAGTTTGTTTCTGAATTTTAATTGTTCTATATCAATTACATGAAAGTCAATTTACTTTTTTTCTGGAAATTTGGGTGACCTAAATGTTTATTAAACTGTATACACTGTATATAATTTATGACCATCGTGCATTTGATATTGTCATCACTGGAATGTTGGTATTTTAAGCTTCTAAAGAAACAGTATCAGTATTTAAAGAAAGGGGTCAGAATAAATAATAAATACTTTTTGTATATAACAATTTTCACATTTCAATTCTAAACATAGAGACAGATTTCTTTAATTACATAATTCTATATTTTAATCAATTATTACACCAATATTAAAGATCAGCATCCCAGGAAGGTAAAAATGTTGAAGTCAGACAATTGATTACCAGAAAATTAGGTAGTCATAAATGACCCCCAATAATCGCGTGCCCCAGACTGCAGCCTACTCTGTCTGGCATCTGGGTGGAAGTCTGGCAGTCTGGCACTGGGTGGAAAGTTTGAAACAAAATTAGCTGAAACTAAAGTCAATGTACATGCGTTGTCAATTGTACATGAATGTTATGTATATGTACAGTTTTGGAAATAAATACGTTGAAAGTTTGAAAGTATTTCAAACTTGAGGTAGGTTGAGAGTTTGTGAAAACGTATGAAATGTTACAGTACTGAACTTAGAATGTTACAAAGATTCGGGGAGGCTTTTGTTTGTGATATTCTCATTTTAATCTACATAGTATCTACATCGAATCAACAATGTAGCTAACATTGTTTTGTAGTAAGTGTTTCAGCACATCATCAAATTATTGTGTTCACACATTGTAGAATCAATATTGTTCTGTTTCAGTGTGATGATGAATAAATTTAACTAAACAAAGTCAGTTTTTTATTACATGTTATTTGCACGTAGGTCTTTAAACATGCTATACGTTTCTGTGGAATTTAAAATAATTATAAAAACGGGCAATTACATTGCAGTGAAGATATTTTCATTTATCTTTATGATTATGCTTCTTTAATTACAACATAAGGAATAAGAATTTGAATATATTAAGAAAACTTTCTTTGTGCTTTTTGACTTACTGGACATTTCTAACATTTACATCTCCTTACAGGTTATATTACTTTTTCTTTAAGTATAGCATTTCTAATGTGAATTAATTCATGTCAGCATTGGTGGTATCTAGAGGTATTGGCTAAAAATCAATAGAGTAAGATTATCTTCAAGTTTTAAATTATGAAATGTTTTGAAAGTTCTTTAAAATGTAAATCTAACATAAATTGTAAATTCTGTTTTATATTTTGAATTTCATTTTGCATTTAGTTAAGATTTTACTGAAAATCCATATTATTGTGATTTCATACTTTTTTGTCAACACACCACATTGTGTTTCTTTTCTCTGACCTACTAAAATTAAAATGAAATTATGATAGCAGCAGAATTGCATGTCGAACATTGTTTCAATTCCTATACAATTATATGAACACCTAAAACATCAACCTGTGATTTTGCTTAAATTTTCTGTGAAGAATGAGTTTCCTTCTGCAGAATTGCATTCTGCTATTTTCAACGATTGGTTATAATACATTTTAACATTAGTATCAATATAAATATATGGAAATTTTATTATAGTAATTTTTCTACATAAAACTACTATGCACTTTTCAAATTTTAATTATGAATTGATTTTATTTTTCAAATAATCCAAAAATATGAAAATTTACAAATATGAGCTTAAGAAAATAGTTTAAGATGGTGGGCAGATTTTGATAAGTTTACTGAATAATTAGGTGAATGAAAATGATAGTACATATTTGATTAAAATGTGAACCAATTCTTTAATAAAATAATATTAATTACAACTATATTACTTGCTTGAAATTGATCCTTTTCTTTTCTCTAAACAATTGGATAATAAATAGTCTGGGCAACTTCACACTCTACTAGTTAATTACCTCTCAGCGTTAGTGAAGTTGAAACTAGTTGAATAGCGAATGTTGTCCAAAAATAGTGAATAATAATTAGTGAGTAAAGAAAAACAATATCATATAATATATTAATATTATATAATATATTAAGATAAAAATATTTATTTTGTTTAAATATTTAATTTGAAGTAACACTAGTGACTGAAGTTTATTACTTCTACAATTATATTGATTCTAAAATTGCTCAACATTAATCTCAAGTAATGATAACAAGTGTACAAAAATCATAGTTGTAATGAAAACACAATAAATATAATGCATATATTCATATATTATAACTAGGGAACGGATTTTTATGTAAATACATATTTTTACAGGGACAAGATACTTGCATTCAGTAATATACTTAACACGACATTCTGAACTAATTGGAACCGTTTTTATTTTACATATTTTTACCTATTTTGGTAAAATTACATATTTTTACATATTTTATCTATAGCTACTTATTTCGTTACATTTTAATATATTTATAGGTCGAAAACTAACATTTCACTTGTGATGGTCGGAATATATGTTCCTTGAAAACTAACTTAGTTACTGAAATACAAAAAAAATATGCAATGCGCTTGTATTAACGCCGGACAATCGTCAAACTTAATTGTCAAACTTATCTCCCCCGGCCCCCATCTGCTTCTTGGAAACAGCGTAGTCGAGATCAACGATGAGCGGATGTAGTATGTGAAGCAGAAGGAACTTCAACCACGTGATTACTCGTGTTTCATTGTCATTACTCGTGTTTCACCTATGCGTAACTCGAAAAAAGAAATTCCAGATCATTGTCTTATCCCTTTTGTGGAGTTGGGGGGGGGCGTATGCTCCCCTTACCCCCCTCTTCTATCACAGGCTACATGGTACTATTCACTTGAGCTCCAGCTCCTCGTAAACAACATTGTATATAATACGAAAGTATTGTATGTATCGGATGAAACTAGCAAATAATTGCTACTGTAGATGTAAAACTTCAACGTACTCTGCTCGGAAAATGCTTGAAGAATGGAATTGTAAACTTTATAACGAATATTTATTTCACATATTTCCTATTTTTTCTTACATATTTTTGAAAAAATAAGTACAATTATATGTACATATTTTCTTATTACAATAAAGTCCGTTCCCTAATTATAACTAATTCAATAACATTCATTATACTCTGTTACAATCTTTACATACTGATATGATTATTCTTTTTTTGGTGAAAAAAGAAAGAATAAGGAAGATTTTGCTTTTGCTAATGATATTTTCCAAACTATATGTTTTTTACTCTGTTTCTTGTTCTCGTGATCGCAGGTTAGTCACAATTTCAACCATTGCCCGAGTCATTTCATATGCATATGCCGAGCAATATCATTATTCTTTACAGCTATTTTTAATTTTTCATTGGTTTTGCTTTGTTCTCCTTATGTAACTGCTGTGCCACCCTAGCAGATTTTGTCGTTATCTTGATTGAAATCGTATATTGATTTTCTGGATTGAAGATCTTGATTGAAAACTAATATAGTTCTGAATAACAATCAACTGTAACCTGTAAGAGTCAACTGTATCAAACCTGGTTTTACTGTAAATATATAGGTCTTCCAACAATTGAAAATAATTATTTTTAATATAAAAATGTCTTTAATATCAAAATAATTATTTACATAACCCATGAATATGGCTAAAATAATTAAATTTATTGCAAATAAAACTGATTTATGAGAAAAGGAGAAGCTTCAAAACCCTTCAAAAAATAAAATAAGTTCTTTTAATTCTGAAACATCAACAAATGAATAGGAAAGGCAATTTACTACTTGTATTGAATTTATTCAGACTATAATAATTATATACTTATAATAGACATGATAGTAATAAGAAACAGTTTACATTGCATCATATACACATTTATATGTGTATAATTAATAAGTAATGTGTATAATTAATACAAATTGAACCAGGAAGTGCTGATAGATATGATCATGATGACAATAACGAAGAATGTCATACTGAATTAGTGAGTAAAGATTTAAGAGAAGGTAATGCCTTAATATTCTTCTTTCCTTGTCATGTGACCACTCCAGTAAAAAATAATGGTTACAAAAAGAAGTGACAAACTCACAAAATCATATGGAAGAATAAATTCAATCAAATGACAAGTGACCTTAGTTTGAAAATTGATTAAATTAAACTAAACTTACAATGTTTAATAATCAAATATGACTAAACAAATTCAATGTTATAAAGCTGAATCTCTATTTGGTACTATCTATTGCTTTTATTTCATCGTCCTTGTCACTATCTTATAGGTCAATTAATACTTCAGGTTCTTCAGTAAAATCCACCTGTAGGTCAATTCACAGTATCAAATCAGACTTTGATGCATTTTATCCTCTTCTGTTTCTTTTCATAAACTAATATAAAAAATATTATTATTGCCTTTTGCTATGAACTTTGCAGGGTAGAAATCTTCTAAGGTTGTAAATTTGTGCAGTGGGAGCTCATGGTCTTGGACATATCTATTTATAAAATTTTCATAATATACTACTAACTATTTAAAAATTCAACAGTAATAAACAATAAACCAAATTAATTAATACAATAACTACTAATTAAATAACTTCATGTAACTAGATTTTTCAAAATTTTCAAATTAAAATTAATCATTAAAAGATGATGTAAATACTGCAGTATAATAACCACACTAATGACTAATTATACAACTATTAATTAAATGGTAATATTAAATTAACATAGCAAATACAAATTTCAAACTCTTAAATAACTCAATAAATATTAACGCTAATGTCACAAGGTAATCCCATGAATCACTAACTACTCTACGACAAATAACTAATAACAATTATCTAAATAACTGTGAAAAGAACCAATAATATCAACTATTTAAATAACTAACTAAAAGCAGATGCACAAGATTTTATGGAACAAATCAATGCCAAAATCACACAAATTAAAAACAGTCACCATGGACATGAGGCACGAGTTTCAGAAAATCTTATTGATGCAAAAGGTGTTGGTATCAACAAGGTTAAATAAATTAGTATTTATTTCACCTTTAAGTACATTTAAATAAATGTGCAAATTTGTGGGAAATACTAAATAAGTTTTCAGCACTTGGTACCACTCCTGCCAAAAAAAAAAGTTATTAAGTCTAAGCAGAGGATAATAGTTTTATGAGTATATTTTTAGGGATTTGTTATTTTCTTTAATACACAATTAACTGTTATTTGTTTTGAATTAATCTGTTTCATAATTAGAGTGTCTTAAATAATAATTATATTTGGTGGAAATTTTCGAGAATTTAATCTGTTAGTTGTGTGTGTTACGGTGCCTGCACAATAATGTCTGCTATAGTGTCACAAAATATATTTAGTATGTCCTTTGTTTTGAAAGTATCAAATGTACAAGGTTTGCTGAAAGTGGCAAAATTTTGAAATTTTTTAATCTTATAAAAACTTTCTCCATATGTTCCTGCAATATTTGTTATATATTCATACCCTCCCTTGCATTAAAATCGTGGACCAGTTGGACTTCAAAGAGTGCATTGTATTTATCTTAAAAATTCAAGTGTTTTGTAGAACTCATTTAGTTTCATCCTTCTTTTGGAGCATAGACCCGAGAGGCGTAAGGCATCCTCTGTCAGGTTTGGTTTAACATTATAATCCTATCACTAATTTATAGGATCTCTATTATTTTGATTCCCACTTCCTATCAATGAATATTCGGATTCCTCTTTCCCTCTGATTCACTTCATTGTAAAACAGGACACATTTTTTCATACGTATGTATGGGAGTAATATATGTAGTATAGAGAAAGTTATGCTGCGGAAAATTGATTTCGAGATTTCAACGGAAATACACGTTTTGGAGTCCCCTGATACCGAAAAAGTGTTAGTTTTTTCGTCTTTCTTTTCTTTTCTTTCCTTTCTTTCCTTTCTTTCCTTTCTTCGCTTTCTTTTCTTTCCTTTCTTTTCTTTCCTTTCTTTTCTTTCCTTTCTTTTCTTTCCTTTCTTTCCTTTCTTTCCTTTCTTCGCTTTCTTTCCTTTCTTCGCTTTCTTTCCTTTCTTCGCTTTCTTTCCTTTCTTCGCTTTCTTTCCTTTCTTCGCTTTCTTTCCTTTCTTCGCTTTCTTTCCTTTCTTCGCTTTCTTTCCTTTCTTTGTTTCCTTTCTTTTTCAGTTAGGTCGAATTCAGTCGCTGCCTGGAGGAGAATTCTAGAGGCCGGCTGCTCTGATCGGTAATTTTCCGTGGTTTCTCCGATCACTACCAGGCGAATGCCGGAGCAGTACCCTGTCAAACGGGCCACGACCCGCGCGCGATCTTTCCTTCCTCTTCCTTGTCCTATCCTCTCCCCTTACACACACACTTACACTAACATGTACTGCACTACAACATACTCCGGGAGACCGGTCGGGAACTTAAGAGCTTGTTCCGGCTGGGGCGGTGCCCCGCTGGCGAGAGAGTTCTGGTTAGGGGGAACCCCACTAGCCGACCGTAGGTCGGCGCCGGATCTCGCTATTCAGCGGGGGACGATCGCCGCCATCTCCCGAAAAAACATGCACTACACTAACGGGACTAATGACCAAAGCAGTTGACGCGCCCGGAAACACGAAAAAATCAATCAATCAATTTCCTTTCTTTCTTTCTTTCTTTCTTTCTTTCTTTCTTTCTTTCTTTCTTTTCAGCTAGGTCGAATTCAGTAGTTGTCTGGAGGAGAACTCTAGAGGCTGGCTGCTCTGATCGATAGTTTTCCGTGGTTTCTCCGATCACCATCAGGCAAATGCCGAAGCATTACCCTACCAAACGGGCCACGGACCGCGCGCGATCTTTGCTTAGGAGAATAGTGGCTTCAAACGAAAATGTTTGCCAGATTTGTTCTTTCAAACAACCGAGATTTGAATTATGATTATATTCTTTACTGTTTATTATTATTATTATTATTATTATTATTATTATTATTATTATTATTTCTTATTGTGCTCTTTTTATATTCCCATCATTAACATTTTTGTTAAGTGTAAGAATACTGTGTCAGAATGGCGAATTCTTTCTTGTTTTCGTTTTGTGTTTCATTAAATCGTTTATTCGTTGTGATTCATGTAAGCCTCTTCATTAATCTAGGAATTCTACCATTACCGTGTCTTTTTATTTACGAATCAGTGGTTTTTGTAAAAAATGGCTTGCTTAAGGGCGGGAATATATTTTCAGAAAATGCCGAAGTCTATTACTATAAC
Source organism: Teleogryllus occipitalis (assembly GCA_011170035.1). Lineage (NCBI taxonomy): Eukaryota > Metazoa > Arthropoda > Insecta > Orthoptera > Gryllidae > Teleogryllus > Teleogryllus occipitalis. Next base: position 73,289 of record BLKR01004249.1, on the reverse strand, counting down.
ACTCGACGTAGAAATCATATTCATCAGGTGACAGTATCAACAGCTCATTACAAAAATTCACATACAATACATGTACATTATTTTACAACACTTTGCCAGATGACATTAAACGATTAAATTCGATAGAAAAGTTTAAATCCCAAGTGAAATCGTTTCTGCTGCATAACTGTTTCTATACAATTAGAGACTATACTGAGCATCACAAGAAAAGTAACATTATTTTTAACAATGATACATAATGCATTATTTACCATTTTGACTGTATAAATGAGTATAAACAACCTGTAACAACTATTGTACTACAGCTTCCGGGTCAATGACCCCCATCTCGATCATGTTTTTCGTCCAGTTTCCCTGATCCATTGAGCAAATGCTGAGATGGCCCTTGTTTTGCTTCTGGACATAAATGTAACTTCATTTTCTGTGCACGTCTTCTAGAATTCAGTGCGAAATACAATTATTCAAATTATCGTTTCCATGTTGTCGCGGCAGGAAGTAATAAGAGCCAAAATTTATTGCTTATTTATCTTTGAAAATAGATTTTATTACATGGGAGTTTTTTTGTTGTTTTTTCTCCCTTTCAAAATTCAAAATTTATTGCTTATTTACCCTTGAAAATAGATTTTTTACATGGGAGTTTTTTTTTCTCCCTTTCAAAATTCAAAATTTATTGCTTGTTTATCCTTGAAAATAGATTTTATTACATGGGAGTTTTTTTTCTCCCTTTCAAAAATTCAAAATTTTAGTAGTATATGACTTAGTGTAGGGATCACAGAATTTTGAAAATGTGCACACAATTCACTTTTCCCCATAGCACGTCATACGCAGTTTTTAACTGTTTTTTTTGACGTTAAATAAATAAATAAATAAATAGCAATAACGTAAAAGGCATTAATATATCTAAGTTAACAATTCTCGCTCACGGTAGCTCTTTCAACACAAATCTGTTGTTTGTTAAACCTCCTCACCTGCACGAAGGATGTTCAAGCAATTATTGCACTCTTTAGTAACGCTCTGGGCTACTGTGCGCAAACGGAAGTACTGGCTCTCGGCCTAATGTTACACAGTACAAATCATGCTATAGTCAGCACGATTTCTCTTAGGGCACGAGAGAAAACCGCGACAAAAATATGGATTATCAAATAGGTTTCGAATCATTTTTAAAAGATTTATTGGGAAACACAAGCTCGACCAAATGAAACAGCTGTATCTTATTACCGCCACCATCTCGACATTCAACAACAGTGAGCTTCTCAAATATCGATTGCGGTATTGTTACGGAAATTTCAATTAAGGTTTGCGGATTGCTTGAAAGAAATGTATCAATTAATTGAGGATACAAATTGTAGAATAAAGTAAAAAGTGCGGGAAAGTAAAAATAGAATTAATATTGGTATTTTAATTGTACATTATAATTAAAATTAAATAAGTTTTTATATCATTCATTCAATTTTTTTCGTGGCCCGTAGTTGGTGCATCACCAGTATATATTTTAATGAGGGGAGCCGGAGATGCCTAGAGTGTCCATGTTCAAATGAGGATTTTTGATGTACCTTTTCTCAGAAACTATTACAGTTAGAGCTTCCAAATTTTCACAACTTCTACATTGAGTCTTTCTTATCACGTTGCCACAGGAAATGTTAATATTTAGAATAAGTTTCATGTAATATTTTTTTTCATTTTACACTAGTTTTAAAACAATTTTCATTCCTGTGAAAATACTAGTAATTATTAAATGCCTGTGTTAAAATTAAGAATGAATCGTTGGTAGTAATGTGTGGAAGTTTGAGATATCTACCATTCATAGCTTTGAAGAAAATGTTCCTAGAATATGAAAATGTGTATTTTAACGAGAAATGGCTTCTAACGTTTCATAACCAAAAAATTGCTTATATAACCAGCTGTTCGCACTTCACAACAATGGATTGAAACGCTCTCCGTTTGTCAAATTATTTCTGCAACCGGTTTCCGAATTTATATCATTTTTGGGCGCCAGGAAAGGGTTGCGATTTTAAATTTCCCGCAAACACATCTAAAGGGAAATAATTATCTCACTAGCTCTGCCGGTTGGGTTCTTACGAAAATAATCGTCGCCGGTACTTACTTTCTTCCTAGCAAACGATCATTCGATCCGCTCTCCATACGGAAGAAGCGAGGAATCTGAAATTTGTTTCTGGAAAGAAATTATTAAACTGTGGATTGCACAAGATGCAAAAGAAATGATAATCAGCCTTTTTTCTTCAGAATGAGAACGTTATAAGTTTATTTATCGATTAATTCTTTTTAACATGAAATGTCACCTTGGTCATGACCGATCGTAAAAATTGTCTATAGCGCTATTTTCTTACTATTGCGCCCTGCCTGCATGCCTATGCCCTCAACATTTACACTTTTTGCGATGAATTTAATAAATTTTTGTCCCCAATTCCCATCAAAATATTGTGTGACAGTCTGGTATGTCACAGTATTAGCACTAAAAGTTGCAAAGACTTGTAACCAGAAGCTCCAACAATGACTGCGCGCATGGACGCGGTACGGTGTTCGAGCGCTATGGTTGGATTCTCTTGTGCCACGTGGAAGAACAGAGCCCAGACTGCTCTCTTCATGTCTTCGGCAGACACAGTATTTTGTCTTAGGACATAACCATAATATTTCTGCAACCTGTCGATTTTTCGTCAGTGAATCGACCTCCTCCCCAATATTTTCCCACCACTTCGTTTTGTAGTACCAAGTGTTTGTTTCAGTTTCCCTAGTCTCATCCCATTCGCTTTTGAATGTTGTGCTTTCAAATTTTTGTACAGTAATATCAGCACCATATGGTTTAAATTTCCTTTTATACTTAAATTCTTCAGAGTCACCATCAAAACACATCGAGCACCAAATCTTGAAAGTCAAACTGTCGAACCACACTCACATTCGATGCACGCGTAAACCAAAAATTTTAATTGTATTTTGAAGAGCAAAAATAAAATTATTTTTTAAAGAAAAAACGAACAAACAAAAATCTATATTTTTGAGGGGGTGGATCCCCTCTCCGGCTCCCGTTAATTTCAGTCAGAAATTACGGAAAAAGCTATTTTTCAAAAATCTGTAGATAACTGTTTTTAAAGAGCTAATTTGTTCAACAGACTTTGAGGCAAAAATCTCTATCTTCAATTTTGTAGTTTTGAAAATGTTTGGCTATTTTCGAGAAAAAAAATAGCAATACCCGAAAATAGAACTAGCACCATATTTTTTTACCGTCCCTTAATATTTGTGGGATTATTTCAACACGTTTATCTTTATTTGAAAATGCTTAAACGCGCCATGAATATCATTGACATGAACTTATAATTTAGGGCATTGCTTTCGAAGCTTATTGTCTTCTAAAAGAAGTGTGTTTTCCTCTTTTGCGGTAAGAACTTGACCGAAGAGAACGACTACAGTGCGCAAACATCATTCTTGTTAAAATTCAAAATTTGATTTTAAAACGGACATTTTGGACCTCCCGACAGCGTCATTTTTGTGTATCTTTTGGTTGTATCAACTAACTCTCCCAAGGAGTTGATATCGACGACTCGGGAATGGTAGGTTAGAAATTCCTTTGAACTTAGGTATTATTGAGCAACATTGATTTCAACCATGGTGGAAATAATAAATGTTATTTCCACCATGATTTCAATGTGAGGGGTATCTGTGAGAGTAGTTGGTTGTCAAGAGGACCGCCAGGTAGCATCTCCGCGTACGTGCCTCTTTACACGCGCTGTCACTCCCAATGGCCAGAATTGGGAAGGAATTAGGGCAGTGGTTAGGATTTAGGACACTTCACAGGGGTTGGAATAACCCCTTTGAAGCAGTCAAGCTCGTTCTGTTGTTTATTTTTGGTCTTCGTTGCAGGAGGAGTTGGAGGCTCCAGTTGCCGTGTTCCTTGAGGTGCCACCAGTGAAACAAGAAGCAGCCTGTAGAGACGAAGAGAAGGTAAGAATAACAGTTGCATAATTCATTATCTTGGGTCCCGGATATTTATGTTATTACAAGTTTTCGTAAGTTAACTCTACCAAGTCAAAACAACGATATATTCTCACTTCAAGGCGGCTAGTGTACTAAAACGTTGACGTTTTAGTACATTTACTTACATATGAAACAATACAATGTAAGTATATATTATACATATACTTACACCCGAAAGTACATATGTTAACACATTTACTGAAAAGTACACATTTTGACATATTTATTAGTTCCATTTTCCTGCTTTTTGTATAATTCATTGATCGCATGTTTTTGATACGGAATCACCCAGACAAACAATTCAGCATTGTCAAACACATTTTTTCTGCAGCCTTCTCTCTGAAATGGCTATTGCATTGCGAAAAAAATTCGATATTGCAGCCTCGCAATATCCTATTGCAAAACAAAAGAGCAAGGTGTCGATGCACTCCAAAGCTTCGAGTGTGTAGATTTCAGCGCGAGTATAGCAGAGAACAGAATACTGCTAAAAAGGAAGTTGGTGTGTGAAAATGTTGCGTCTTACAGGTGATAACTCGCGCCCACAACGCATTTTTCAGAGCTCTTTTGACCTTGATACCCTTCGCCAAAAAATACACGCACCGAAGCCGTTCAGAATGAGCCATTGTCAGTTTTCTTTCCCTGTTTGTTACACGCGAGTCTCATCCCTTATTTGTAAATCGTCTCTTTGGGGTGAAAATCTTAAGTCAAATAGTGATGTGACACTGCTGCTTTTGGATAAGAAAAGGACAAAATAGTTCACGGCGATTGGATTAAACCTCATGGTAACGCAGAGTGGGAATTTTCAAAGGGAAGAGTTTGGTGTATGTTTTCAGAAGTCTGGCAATAACGTCTCGTGTGCAAGAAGAATAAAGGTTTAAAGAAAGTGGAATTTGTGCTAAGAGTCAAATGGTTAAATCTCAACCACCATTGTTTTTATTCCCTAATCCGTGAGTAACATTGAATATTGACAGGTTGGGACAAATGTTATAAAAGCAAATTGACATAATAATGAAAGAGTTACATATTTCATACTTTTGAGTGAGATATTTATAATTTCCCCATTTTTAGTACATAATTATCAGGGTCTTCATTCATCCCCTTTTAAATCTCATAAATGATCGATCTTTATTGATCTGCACGTTGTCCATTCTTTTAAGATACTATCCAAGGAGTGGTTTGTCTCTCCACGAATTCTTAAACATTTTTTGTTTCGCATTTCATGTTAAGTAGCATCAGAAATTGTTTCTGTTATTCTGCGTGTCTTGCATACTCTTGTTCGCAATGCTGCTTGCTACATTTACAATGCCTTCGTTTGCCATTCTTTGGCCAGATTTCATGACCTGCCAATAGTGGGTCCTCCCATTGAGACTCTTGCATTGTGCCAGGAGGCTTGAATTTGTCTGAGACCTCTTCCTAGATATTGACCCATTCATCACTCTCTCTTGTTCCCTTTCTTTTCTTTTTTGTTTCTGTTATTTCAGCAATGTTGGTTTGTTTTTCTTCTAATATCTTTAATAGTTCTATTTCTTTATTTTGTATACCGCGAACATTCCATGTTACTACATTTGGTATATCCGTTATTCCCATGTGTTTTAACCATTTTCGTTTGCCATGGTTGTCATCAAATCGATCCGGCTTCTTCCTTACTTCTATTGTATTATATTAAATTATTCTTAATAGTGTTGGGGCGACGTATTTATTTTTTGCAATATTTCCTATTACGAAGTGTCGACACCGCTCGTTGTAGCGCTCGTATTGGTTGGCTGGGCGAGTGGGTCTGTTCAGGTGCCAGATAGTACTATTAGAGGTCAATGTGGATTGTGGACTAGTTATGCAAGGTTAGTCATCCTCCCAAACTAAAGCGAAAACTTTCCTTTTCAATTGATTACCGCATAGAGAGGTTATGTATTGTTTTTCTCTGTAGGATCCACTTGCATCCTCCTGTGATGATGCTTCTGTTACAATAAAACAAGAAATCACGTCATGTTCCCCAGGTAAGTGTAAGCAAGGTATGTTTTAATTTCGTGAACCTAGGTTACAGACCATTTTGAAGGTAAGAATGCAAACATTTCAGACGGATGAAATCCCAATTTTTACATGTACGTTCTAATGCAGAGAAGATACTTGTGAAATTAATTTACTCTGCTACCATTATCGGTAGAAAACAGTAGCAGAACAATGGTATTGGTTCACAAAATTATGCCAGAGTGGCTCAGAAAGCAAAATGTCCCCGGCACAAGCAAGGCTCAGTCGTCCGCGAAGCTCTTCATATCCCTTGTAGTAGCCAAGAATTTACCTACCATTAAACGGGTCCGGGGGCACAATAAAGAACTACCGATTACAGTGGCTCAAGGCATCAATTGGCCAACACTGCAGAAAGGAACCTCAAATTTGCAAAAAAATATTTAATGTTATATTATTCCTTAGATATCACTGTGTGCTGCAGAAGTGATCCAACCAATCACCCACATGCTTGTACCACATATGAACTGGTTACAAAAACATTGAATGAAAGTGCCAAATTTCTCTTTCTGCAGAAAGAATCCGGGTGGTAGGTTCCCTTCAGCAGAAAAGTGCTTTATGACGTTAGTGATGCAAACCGTTATGGGAGCAAACTACATAAGTCACGGAGAAAAGTAGAGAGAAAATGCCCTTGGTTGTAAAAATGGAAAGTTGTGTTGTGTGGAGCAATTGATAAGAGAACAAAAGTGGATTTAAATAACGAGAAAACTTCCTCGTTGCGGACACGCGAAATAATACTAGAAAAAACAATACTCCATTTTCTTCAGGAAATCATGTGCAGGGGAGTTTTCTGAAAACTTTTAAACTCGATAAAGAAGGGGAAAGTGGTCGGCCATGTTTTAAATCGTTGACAATTTATCGTTGTGGGTCAATGGAAAGCCAATTCCATTCCCAAAACTTCTGGACAATTTCTATCAACTATCATCTATCCCTATCATCTATCCTCTCCCTCCAAAGCTCCTAATATTTCCCCGCCTGCCTGCGCTCTTTGTCACAATACAGCTCTCTTTCTCTCGTGGGTCGCGCGGTAATTAAACACTGCGAGTTTGGTGATAACAAACTGATGAGTGAGAAGGATCAGACGGAACGCAGCTTACGTGTTTCTACAGTAGGGCTTGTCCAAACGATCAACAGAAAATAAGCCGTGTCTTGAAGAGTTTCGTTCTCCAGTCCCTGTTTGACCGTGGCTACTGAGCAATGACAGTGTGCTTTACACAGTAGCTGCTGTTATTCACAAAAACCCAAATATTACAAATAATTCAAAGTATATATACTGAAAAACGATAGGTCGTTGATCAAATAATCATTGAACATAGCCACATTCCTCTCCGTCTTCCACCGTACCATTCAGATCTAAATCATAAGCACTTGTTTGGGGACTTTTTAAAGGGCACGAGGCAGCAGAAACAATTGGTGCATCCTTAAAAGAAAAGGAAACGTTTTGCAGAGAAGCGTGTGCACAATATAGTTCTGAACAATAGAAGAAATCCTGCGAGCATGTGTAAGGAATAGAGGCGACAATAATTCAGATAATGTGATGGACCAACAAACGATGTATTCATTTCTTTGGACACTCCTGGGAGTGCGAGTTCCTCTATTGACGAAGAGGGCAGTGATGACTAGTGACGGTCAGCGCGATCGCTGCGTCTTGCAGTCGCCTTTCCTTGTCGCCTACGCGCTTCTTTATCGCCGAGAGGGGTAATCTCAGATGCCACAGGGTGGGGGCAGCCTCCGAGACTTTACCAAAGGTACGTCCGCCATGATTTTTTGCGAGCGGTTCAGCTATAGGAGGTAAGAATGAGGAAGCCGAGATCGATGTTTTTTTCTGGGGGACCATGGGAAGGATTTTGAAATTGAATAATTGACGTGTTGACAAGGTAACAGCAGTCCTCTATGTATGTGAATAATATTTAGAGACAAGAATTAGCTATTGATCAAACTGAAAACATGTTGCTTGATTCAGTACAGTAGAATTGATTTTCATCCTTCTACCTTTCTGCATAAAGGAACCAACCCGCAATAAGTGTAATATCTCATTATTAGAAAATATTTTAGAGGGCCACTTTTGCATGAAATACATGCCCTTCAATACGCTGTTAAATGGATCCATGTTTTTATAGCAACAGCAGCAATAACAGTTTTTATATGGATTTTTTTAGCAATTCACTTTAAGTGCCTTTTGTTAATTCGGGTTCTTTGTGGCTTGTTTTTTTTCTGCATAATATGGTCTAATGATGCCACTGCAGTTTCTTTGACTGCGAGGTTCTAGCTTTAGAGTCCCGACGGTGGCAGGATTTTCGACATTAGCTTATCCCTTTTGCTTTTCTTTTTGTCACATTTTTATCACCCCCTTTTTCTTCCTCGGTGGCCTTCTGTGTGTGCTGAACGCCCAACTACGTGTTTGCCGTGAATGGTGACCCGAAGGGAATGGATGACCTAGAATTGTGTGGTCTGTGTGCGTTCCTGACTCGCATTGATGCTGGTTAATCGTCGCCTGATCTGGCTCCTGCAACAAAGAAACGTTTTAACACGAATTCAGTGAGTCTTCAGGAAGCATCGGTCTACTTTGGATCACATGACCACCCTCGCTTCGTAGATAACCTCTTCGTACTACAACACGTCATTGCAGTCTTCTTTGACATTGAGAAGATCTATTACCTGTCCTGGTGGCACGGCTTACTTCGCGCTTTGCACTCATGGGGACTCAGGGGACGGCTTGCGTTGTTCCTCGTGAACTTCCTCTCTTCAAGATTCTTTTGGGTCCGCGTTGGCAGAAAATGATCTTCCAATGACCCCCTTGGAAAATGGTGTTCCACAAGGGTCAATTTTGAGCGCCATTGTTTGCCATTACAATCAGCGACGTATCACAAGTCGTACGAGAGCCTGTAATGGCTTGCTTTTTGATATTGCCATTTTATGCTTATCCAAGACTATGAACGTCATTGAAAGGCAACTACAGCTCGTGAATAGACTGAATGGGACTCAAAGAAAGGATGTACGTTCTCTACCTCAAAATGCAAGTACACACATTTCTACAGGTTATTTCATCTCCACAATCACCTGATCTGTTTCTTGGAAACCACCAAATCCCGATTATTGACGCATCTTCCTTTTCTGTTTGACGTTTGACAAAAGTCCTGTGTGTATCACTGCACTCCAATAATTGAGATCAAAAATACTACTGCCAATAAATATACTCTTAAATGAGGAATTCTGAGAGGACGAATGCTGTAGGAAGTACAGTACAGCGGTAAAAACCATTAATGACATCCTGGGTCTATACGTGATTACTAAGCCAGCAAGAATAAAGCGTCATGACGAGATCAAGAACTTCATAGAGGAGAAGATGCTCCAAAAATCGGACACAGTGGCCACTTTTTCAGTTGCCGAAACGGTTAGACTCGAGCCTGACCTGGTAATAAAAGAACGGGAAGGTGTCCTCGTGGTCGACGTGACTGTCCGCCACAAGGATAGGTCCAGCCTTCTGAAAGCAGGCGAGGAAAAGGTGGTAAAATACCAACCAGTCATTTCCCTGGCAGGCAAACGTCATGGTCTGCGCAAACCCAGAATTCTGCCATTGGTGGTTGGAACGTCAGGGGCTATGCCAAGAGTCAGTGTCCTCAAGATGTTGAGGATCCTGTCTCGAGGCGATCTACTATCTCGTTAATTGCTCTGTTAAGCTCTACACACAATTTGTAAATTACGATGGGGTAATTTAATATTTCTGATAGTGAAAGCAGAAAATGAACTTCTTGGTCCCCTGGGGAAGTCTAAGGAACCCAGGGGATCTTAAAATGCCTAGGAATTACTTAGTTACGTCTTTAAGTGAGAAGTGTATACTATTTAATGTAGCGTAGAAACTTGTGCTGTCAGAATTCATGTTTTATTATGGGTCGTTGATACCGAAAAATAGATTGACGGCAAAAAGTATGTCCGTCTGTGGTCAACCCTACCGTCTAAAACCATTCTGCCAGTTTTCGCCAAAATCTATATCCCTCGGTCGATGTAAATAAATAAACTAATGCTTTGCGAGTTTGAAGTGGATATTTTGTTTTTTGAGAGTACTTTACCTGAAGTCTGAACATTCTCTCAAAATCTGCATCAAATGTTTTGTTTACCCCTTGTCCTCGGATAATGTAAAGGACAGTTAAGACTGGTGAAGGTGTTATGTTTGTTGAAACTGCTGTCTTTTTAAAAAAATTACAAGACATTTTTTTGGCGTCATTTTTGCAACTAAAATGTAAATACAAATTTTTTTCTGAGCGAAAATTTGGGTCGTTTTCGCGTAATTTTTGTGTGAAATATAGGCAATTTCAATTCTTTTAAACAATTTTCTTAAAATCTCTTCCAATTTTTCTTTAAATTATCTCGTAAGTATTAAAGGACAGGAAAGTCATGCTATTCTCGTTTCCGGCGAACTCCTGCATTTTTGACAATTGCAAAATTATATTAATTAAGAATTACAAAATCGATTATAGAAGTGTTTGCCTGTTGTGAACAAAATCCGTTTAAAACAAATCAGCTTGTTGAATAAAGATTATGTATAATTTTTTGGTATTTTTGCGTAATTTCTGATTGAAATTAATGCAATGTACAGGCGTCCCACCAACTATAGACGCCTGGAAAACATAAACAGGAATGGATCAAAATATGAAAAATCAATGATCTTTTGATTTTTAAAAACCCAGTATTCCATTTTTACTCTATTCTGCAATTTGTATTCTCAATGTATTGATCTATTGTCTTTCTACCTAAATTGAAATTAGCCCAATTAGGTTTTCTGTCCCAAAAATATTCATCGGAGTAGCCATCCGCAATAATTCTCAGACGGCGAATGAATTCGTCTTATATATCTAGTGTCAAAAATCCACCACCGTCGGTCCTCGAACCCAAGGACCTCCCAGGTAGAGACGCTGCATCGGTGAGGATTGTCCGTGACGTATTAGACGGTTAACTATGTTGTCAGTGGAAGTATTTTGGCGAGACGAATGAGGAGCGAGTTTGCTCTGGACTTCGATCTCCTGGTAAATGACGTGTCTTGTTGCAATAATGCATTCTTCATTGTGAAACATTAATGAATGTGGATGCTGTCAGAGAAAAGTATATTTCAGGCGACAATTAATAAAACATTGTGAAGAATCATTTAAAATTAACCTACATTTATAAATCATAAACTTCAAAAATAGGTTTTCTCAAACTTCCAATCTGGATTTGCATAATTATTCGCGTGCACCCTTCATGTTTGTTGTGATGTATAATAGGATTCTTGTTTCTAAACTTCTGGATTGGTTTAATACAGTTGTTCTCTGTTGATAGATGGAGAGGGTCTCGCATCAGATAAAGCCTGGAAAATCCAGCCACAAAGGAATGAAAGTGTCGATTGCATCCGTAAGAGTAGCTCCTCCGACCGTGAGGAGACCATGGATGGCAAGCACGCGCTCACAAACAAGCACAACCGCACTGGCAAAGAGCATTTTGAGTGTTCCATTTGTGAGAATAAATTCGGTAGAAAATGGTCCTTGCATCAGCACATGCGCATCCACACCGGTGAAAAACCGTTTCAGTGTTCCATCTGTGAGAAGGCGTATACTCAAAAGGGGGACTTGAATAGGCACATGAACATCCACACCGGTGAAAAGCCTTTTCACTGTACCACCTGTAAGAAGACGTTTACTCGAAAGGCGTACTTGCAGCTGCACTTACCCATCCACACCGGTGAAAAGCCTTTTCGGTGTTCCGTCTGTGAGAAGACGTTCACTCTAGCAGGCCAATTGCGTAGGCACATGTGCACACACACTGGTAAAAAACCTTTTCAGTGTTCCCTTTGTGCGAAGACATTCTCTCTCAGAGAAGGCTTGCGTTGTCACATGCGCACCCACACCGGTGAAAAACCTTTTCAGTGTTCCATCTGTGAGAAGACGTTTACACAAAGGGGAAACTTACATAAACACATGCGCACCCACACTGGTAAAAAGCCTTTTCAGTGTTCCATCTGTGAGAAGACCTTTACACAAAAGGGATCCTTAGATATACACACGCGCACTCACACCGGTGAAAAACCTTTTCAGTGTTCCATCTGTGAGAAGACGTTTACACAAAGGGGAAACTTACATAAACACATGCGCACCCACACTGGTAAAAAACCTTTTCAGTGTTCCATTTGTGAGAGTAAATTCTGTAGAAAGTGGCAGCTGATTCAACACATGCGCATCCACACTGGTGAAAAAACTTAAGTGTTCCATCTATGAGAAGGCGTTCCCTGAATATATTTAAGATACACTTGTTTGGCACATGTGCACGCACTCGAGTAATTTTTTTCTCCGTTCCATCTATGAAAAAACGTGTACTGAAAACCTGACCGGTATTAGCACATACCAGCACTGACGGGAAACGATTCATTTGGCATTCAATGTGTATGATGCATCGTGTCACTTGAATCACCACATGGCCAACCATAATGGTGGAAAACCTTTTCAGCGTTTCGTCTGAGAAGACGTTTACTCAAAAGGGATCCATTACCACCTACACTCCACACATGTGGATTTTTTAGCATCTGAGATTAGCTGACTTAACGAAAATGGCGTACAAAGGCGTATGCGCATTGTCGATCATGAAAATCTGTGTTGTAATAAAAGTTCTGAGAAGGGGAACGTGCATCACATACGCTCTAGCGTATGTAAAAACCTTTTGTAGTGTCCCATGTGTGGTAAAGCGTCTGTGAAAATGGAAACATGCATGGCGAAAATCTCGTCACAGTACTGTCTGAAAAATGCATTAAAATGCGTGCCCCGCAGTGGTGGTGCATATCCTTTGCACATTTCTTTTGATGCCGTTGTTTCGACGTCTTTGTTTCGGCTGATACCGCCGCACACTGGTTGAATCGGACCAAAAACCTGGCCATAATGGTAAAAATCAAAGTGCGCGTTCGGAATTCTGACCTATCAAATTTCGTTGTTACCGTTGTCAGTTATCGTCGTCAGTTACCGTTGCTCGAAACACGCGAATTCATTGCTTCTTGTCGACCACTTTTGTTAAATTAAAAAAGTGTTTAAATTATTTTTTTATGGATTCTTTTCGTGTTTCCGAATAGAAGACACTTTTGACTATAAGTATATTTTTAAGAAAAAGTTTCTAATTATTTTATTATAATACGGCTGAATTCTAACCTGTGTAGTGTAACAATGTTAGTCATGTTTATTGTGGATTATTTTTTTTCTCCTGCGTATTCCTGCCTCAATATATTTTTTTCTTTATCAAGTAGAATGCCCTTAATCAGAATAACACACATTTAGCTGCATATATCTGCAACTTTTTATTTTATAGCCACTTTACTGCAATGCTACATAGCTAGATTTAACACGAGATATCCCGGAAGTGCCTTCGACGCCTCGGGGATTTATTTCTTGGTATATTTTTTTCAATTTCTTCTTCTGATAATTACTTTTAATAAGAAAATTATTGATACAAATTTTTGGAATGATTTAACAATGTTAATACGTGCCACCGAGCACTTTAATATTTTCAGTGTACTTGAAGGATTCTTATTTTATTGTAGAAACCAAGACTAAGAGTTATATGGGTGTAAAAGTGAGCTTAATGATGTTATCTCAAACTACAGTTGACCATTTTTTCAATAACATGTACAGCGTTGATTCCCGACAGATGGGTGGCAATTGAGTAACACATAATTTATAATATTGCTTATAATATAATTATAGTATTGTAAATGTATCTAGCTCCGAATTCTGCATTTTCAGAAACGCTCAAATGCAATTTTCTCGAAAAGGGCTCCAGATTTTGACTGTAAATTTTTGAAACGGATAGTTCTAAATGGACTTAATAACACGACATAAATGCCATTGTAATGTATTCTTTTATTGTTGTTTTTTAAATTAAACAAAAATATTTTGAAATATTTCTTATACCGTCAATATGTACTTTACGGGCATTTCTTATACATTATCGTATTTGTGATAAAAGGAAATGTGTGTCAGCTGCATTTTCGATGGCCCTTTTGACCTTCAATGACGGCATTTCCTTTCTTGAGCATCTGACTTGCAGTGACGCATCGAAGTGATCTTTGTTTTCCGATGTCATGATCTTCATACTTAATTTGGATCTCCCAGGAGTCTTCAGTCGTTAGTAAATCCACTTCCTACGTTATGGGTCTCTTTTCACTGCCTCTTTTCCTTTATGTCAAAATAATGAAAAGATATATAAATGCCCAACGATAGTTAGGATTTGCACAGATATTCTAAAATCACCACGATTTGGGGCAAAATATTCCGTCAATAACGGTGTATTTAGGATAAGACGTGAAATCATAAATTGCCATAATAGTGTCGCTAACGCAATTAAGTTATAGTGTGAATGACACATTGTAGATGTTTCTTTTCAAAGAAGAGAACATTAGTAGAATTAATACGATCAGTTAATATATCAAATGTTACCAAAAGTTCCCTTTTTTCATAATTCAATTATAAAAATAGTGTAGGAAAAGGAAGGGGGTATAGATTTCAGAGCACAGCAAAAGGTGCGCAGATGCTACTTTACGATCATAACGATTGTTCACTTTTTATACGTTAAGTAAATCAATAAACCCAGGGAAACAAAAACTCTCTTAAATCACATTTCCCTCTAAAAAAATTATTTACCCTTTAAATCCGATATATCTTTTTAAACCAGCGGTTTTGTATTTTGTTGCAATATTTGTATTCAGCGACTTCGAAAACAGAGCTTTACGTATAACCATATTGCTACGTACAATCCCTTCACTTTCAAGCTTCAATTTTGAATTTTGATACTTAATTTCGATATTCATCAGCGACCGCGAGAACCATTCTATCAGTCTTTTTACACATATTGGGTTCATTTTTATGAGTCAGTTAACCATTTCGAACCCGCCATTTTGAATTTTGAAATTTCTTTTCATGATATTCAAATTCAGCGACCTCAAAAACCCATTTAAACCAATTTTACGCAAATCCACTGGCATTTGCAATTACGACCACGTTTTAGGCCCGATTCAACCAGTGTGCGCCGGCGTTCATGTCGGGGCGAGCATTCTCGTCTCAGAACGAATGTATTTGTTCACCTCTCCAAAGTTTCATTTCCCGTTTACTACTATATCTGCCGTTTGCTTTATTCATTTTCTTTACTATATTGAGTCTCCTCTTCATGTCTGCTTAATAGCTCCTTTCATTGCTGTCCCTTTCGCCCATTCCAGCTAAAGTATGCAAGATTTTGTGCATCCATCTGTCTTTAATGCAGACGCCTCTCACTCTATTCTGCAATCATCGCCTTTCACCTCTGTGTTCTCTTCCCACCACGCCCTCCTCGTAGTATCCTCCCCTTTCCTCTAAACACCCTACACTCGCTTAATGATCTTTGCCCTGTTTCCGTCCTTTTAAATACTTTCGTTCAATTTTGTTGCCTGAAGACGAAAAGGCGTTCGGGGAGATGCGTGATGCGTCGTGTAGCGACACGTTGATGCGAGCTCCAGATTTTAGGAGGCTGTTATTAATCAAAAGCCGTTGCACCAGAGCGGGAAGCTGCTAAGTACCAGCTCAGTAACTGGAATGGAAATGAATACCCGATTTTGTACTTAGCAGGAAATGGCCCGAGGCCGAAATAAAGTACTCTATTGCGAAAAAGAGTACAGTCATTGGATGATTCAATCGCCGTTGGTGGAGGGGCGAGCGCAGCGCTCAATTCCAAATTTCGCTTGGAGTGATCCAAGGGTCTGAGATGGCTTCTGGCTGTTTGAAATGCTGCGTAGTGCAATGACCTGATTTTTTGGCTGGTAGCGTTGAATGTGTCACACTGCGGAAGAAGCAGGCGGCGCGCTCACGCCCGACCTACAGCGCAATTTTTGCTAGGTAAATTTAATTTTGTGCGACAAGTAGTTTGGCATTGTGCCATTGAATATTGTATCCGTTATTCAAATTTGGATTTCAGCAAACTGAATAATTTGAAATAAAAAAAATTATCAATGGTTGATACAGGTATCAAGGTTGGATGTAGATTAGAGTTTTCAATGCCTTATATTATTTTGGAATGCTGATGGACTCGTTTCTGGGCCTATGATGAATAAAGATTGTGGTTTTCTCCCATTCATAAGTTTATACTGTTCAATGACAAAATAAATCATATCAATAAAACAATGTGTTTCGCATGCTCTGATCACAAAGGTTTGGAGCTATCTTTTATTTTACTAACGAAGTACAGGAACAGGAGTCAATGAAATTCTTGTAATGCTAGTCGCTAATAAAGTGTTTACACCATGGAATGGAGCAGTCTTTTTCCTTTATCTTGTCACATCTTCGGACAAAATGTACATAAAAGAAGCGTAAAATAAATATTAGTGGCCTACAGTAAAATAAAATAAATATTATAAGTAAATATATTAATATTATAAAATATATCAATATTATTAATATATAAATATTAGTGGCAAAAATACCGCTTGCGAGTATACGAAAAATCAACATTTGTACACTTGTAGTTCCCTAGATTCTAAGGCCATAGGCATCGAAGGCCAGAGCATGAAATAATAATTATCAAATCAAGCCAAGAAGTTACCCTTCTGGGCAGTTAAACAAACAGGATCTCATTTGACTTTCGCCCCTGGTAAATTGTGGACTCCCGCAAGGATCCATTTCTGAGACCAGTACTGTTTCTTTTGTATATATTATATATGTATAAATGATATACGTTTTGCTTTTAAGAAATAATTTTATTTGCAGATGACACAATCAACGTAAAAAAATCATTAGAAAATGAAACCCACAAATCCTTGCATGCGCTAGTAAAAATTGGTTTCAAGACAAACTCACAAACAGCAGCAAGACTAAATTTCATGAATCCCCGCTCTAGGAAAAAATCTCATTGCATTTGTTCGTCAATAACCCTATAATATCTCATGAAACTACTTTGACAGTCCACGAAAATGTGCAATCCTCACGTCACATCTCAGATCTCAACAAGAAGCTCACGAAATGTTACTCTCTCTATATACTCTTATGTCAAAGCTCGAACATTGAGACACTTGGGATAGTGTATATTGCAATGTGCACTCACGTAAAATATGGAAAATATTTTGGGGAAATTACCCTGAAAGCTCTCGCACATTAACCCTTTGACTACTCTGGACGAGTTAAGACGCGAAAACTTTCCGTACGTGGTAGCCTCTGAGTATGTTGGCACGCTCAGTCGGGTTGTCCCTGTAGGTACGCGGAATCGGGATGAGTGTTGGCACGCGCTTTCGACTATCGCGAGGGCGAACTCGTGTCTGAGATAATTTTGGCGGTATCTATGTGTTTCTGCATACTCAATTATTTTAAATTGAACGATGCCTTACTTTCCGTGGCGAGGCTCAAGCCATGAGGCCTGCTCTTCCGCCTCATCACGCAAATTCCGCCCTCTCTCGTTGAGCTTCCTTACGCTGAGGTTTTTTGCCGGCTGTAGTTGCTTGTGTGGTAGTTGAACTGTATTTTCTGTATCTGTATCTGCGTATGGTTATCATTGGAGGCGGAATTTGTTGTCCTAAAACATTGCCAAAAACGATCAATTAAGAATCTTAAAATATTTTTAAATGCTCTAAAAGTAAAGAAAAATTCTGTAAAAAAATTGATCAAAAGCAGTTCAGAAGAACAACTCAAGCTGTTCGATATATAGTCATGTAATCAAGGTTTCCTTTTGTTCAAGTGAAATCAACTAGCAAACTTTCGGTTTGGATTATTCTTTACCAGTTATCCCGAAATCGGCCAATCTGACTGAAATTACTTGTATTTCGCGCAAAGTTACACGAAAACTACTCATATTTTCGAAAAATTGAACTGGCGTTATTTCAAGATCTGCCTTTAAGGAACAGATTTCATTAAGGAAAAAATAAATCATTAATATTATAGTTGTATGAATATGTCCCCAAAAATTGCAGTTTTGTAATTTTTAAAAAATGTGAGATTTCGCGAAACATGCGACCTGAACCATTCTCTTAAGCGCCCTTTACGTTATCCGAAGACGAAGTTTGATCTAAAAATTTGGATCAATTTTTGATAAAATTTTGAAAATATTTTTGAGGCTTCAAGTAAAGCACTCTCAAAAATCAAAATATCCGTTTGAAACTACCAAGTCGAGTTCGGGCAGATTGAAGGGGGAACATCAATTTTGGAGAAAATCGGCAGGAAGATTGAGGTGGTAGCTAGAGCCGGGAAAAGTGCACTCTATTATCGATCGGTCTCGTTGGCTTTGCTTTCGCTCCGTACCTGCCCTTGAAATCTACACGTTGCTCTCCTTCAAGGATGGGAACGGTCGCAACCGCTGCATCGCGGTAGTTCTCGCCAGTATCGGCACACTCTCCGCGCTTTGCTGTAGTTCCGGTGTTTCATTTGTGAGAAGCGACATGAGGTCGGTGATTAAGAGACCGTGAGAAATAATTTAGCTAATAGAAGCTACTTATTAATGAGCAAAACGAATGATACAAAAAAGTGCACATTGGACGAATTTTCAGGTACTAGAATTTTGTATTTTTAAGTAATCCAATACCATTTATTTAATAATTAATTTCAGGGGCGGAATGAGGGCTTAGGGCTCAGAGCGCATGCGCAACTCGATCAAAATCGGACAACCCTTTCTTATCGAATCTTATCGCGCCTCCCACGTCCCTTCTAGAAACACGCCCTAATAGATGCAGAATTTAGGATCGAGTTGTGAAATTACATCTTAATGGATTGAAATAGTCTTTTGGATTGTAATGCGATCAAAATTTTGTATTTTTCATTAGGATTACTCCCCAGCGCAAAGCGCTCAACGCCCTTAAAGGGCTTGGAGACGCGTTGCGTCAATATGGTAGACGCAACCAATTAAATGTATAAGCTACGAATGTTCGTCGCTGCTAATCCATTTCTAGGCCTCGTCTGCGACGTTTGTTCGATAGAAATTCTATTCGTCGAGCAATTTTAAACAAATAAAAATTGATACTTTTTATTTTACATTTTGTATTTTTCCTGCTTACCGATATTTTTCAAATATATATTTTTTAATTACAATAAATTCAGTTCCGTAGATATTACATTATTTAAAAATAAAATGTTTGTTAATTATTTTCAGCTCATACATTTAAAGAACGGTTTTGATATAGAAGTACTTGTTCTTAGCATTCTTAGGTTTTTAACATAATTTTGGATTTTCTTTTATAACCCGTGAAAAGATTAAAGGTAGGTCAGCACTTTCTAAGGGAAAAAGTTTACAACATATTGCACGGCACTCATTGTGCAGCCTCTTTCCTACACCCGTCTTTGAAAGAGCTTCTCGCACTGGGCCCGAAAAAGATGTGAAGTACATCAATTTGTTCGTCAAATGTGTGAGAAAGTGAATATTCCTGATCAACCGGAAGTTTCTAAATTCTCAGCCAAAAAGTTCAAAGAATGGCGTTCTTCCAATCTGCTAAGAAATGTTGAAAAGTACTTACACATGGATGCACCCACAGAAAGTGAGTTTGCTACTATGGTGGGAGACAGTCTTCTTAGATCCAAGGTTAGCAGCAGTAGTAGCAAAACAAGTACTAGGCATCCCCACTAGTAGTGCGGCGAGTGAAAGAAATTGTAGTAGAGCAGAACTCATTTAACAGATCGAAGAAGTTCCATTGATCCCAATCACGTGAATGATTTCTTAATGATTTACAATAGTGAACTATGTTCCAAATAAATTTCTAGAACTGTCATTAGTTTTAATATTTAGTTTAGTAATTTAATTCCATTTCTTACTGTTATTTTATAAAAGAAATCATTTTACTTAGCGTATTCTTTTGTAATTTATATTAGTATTTACTGTATAGGTAATAAATAACTTAAATAATTTACTAAATAGGTAATAAATCGAATTTTTTATTTGTGAAAGGTTTTCTTTATTAAGTGAAAGTTCAAAGCATACGATATTAGTTGAAAGTATGAATCTTAAAAATGACTTACCTTGTGAGCACTCGCAGTTTTAATTGCTCAACCATGCAGAGGTTTGCAACGCTTTGTGCGATCGAGTTTTATCAGCACATGATCTGATACAGGAAGAAATAAAAAAAAATCACTGAATACTTTTCGTCTACAATTGCCGAAGAATCAACGGATGTTTTGATGCGTAGATAACTTGTACTCGTACATCGGTATGTACTTAATGCAACAGTGAACTGTTTTGCACCTTATAAATTCTTGGTTGTTGTGTTACTAGAACCCTTAAAAGAAGACTTTAGTTTGGCTCGAGAGTATCAACCAGCTTAAGCCTCATGCTATTTTATTTATGCAACTGCAGAAAATGACGACAGACTCTGTCAGGGCAAGGGACGACAAGCCTGGCACAATATTCCTGCAGGGGACTTCCAACGACTTGAGTCCATGCCACGTCGAATTGCTGCACTGGGCCGACACGCTATTAGGAGGTTCAGCATGGCATTTGGCGCGTCAGTGTATTCATTTCTCGGGTGGAGTCAGCGCGGAGGATGGAGTTATCTAATTGGTGGCCCGCGGCGCCTTTTATTGTAACTCGCGAAAGTGTATTAGTCTAAAGTTAGTCTCTTGCATTCATGTTGGTGAACTAGTAAATTAAAGAGTAGTCTCTTAAGTAAATTCAGAGGTTCACAACCATCCCATGCATGCACGCGTTGTTTCATCCCCCCCCCCCCCGATTTCAGAGCAGTTGGGCAAACTGCCAAGATTAACGAGACGGGAACGTTAGATGTGGATCGCCCGAGTATTGTAAAATACGGCCCGCAACCATATTGAAGGTTTTATAAAACTGCTGATGAATATATTTTTATTAATAAAAAATAGTTCCTCTTTAATTTAAGACATTCAGATGTTTTTAATTATACATAACTGTGATTTATTTTTTTTACTACATTATAAGTTGGCGTTGGCGACATTTCGGCTAATATCTTGTAGCCATCTTCAACCTTCTGCTTCAAAGAAAAATATGCACATTTTTTTATACCGGATCCTTACTGCAGTCAAAAAGCTCCATTTCACAACAGTGGTTAATATAATTACTTGAAATCACAATCAACTACAAATCAAACATCATAAATTAAGATTATATCATATTTATTACATTTTTCATACATAATTTGAAAGAAGTTTACCTTGTTTTTAATACAATTGGAATGCAAACTAGACTAAAATATTTACATTATCTACAAAACATTACACAATAGCATAAAAACAAATGTGCACTCATAGTGTTAATGTCCTAATGTTAAATGGATGGATGTACTTGGCCCGTTACGGGCCAGCGGCGTGTCGGCCGTGCTGGTTGCGTTCTAGGGAGCTCAGACGTCGGGAAAAGTCGCGCGACTGCAGTTCCGGCAGCGTGTGAGCGATTCTGACAGTTCGGTGCGCTGCAGCCACACATGGCACCTCCTCTACCACCGTGTTGAGTTCACGTGGGGGCGTGTTGGTGGGTGCGCGCGTGCCTGGCGAGGCGGCCGGCGCACGTGAAGCGCTTTGCGCAGCGCGCGCACGCGTAGGGGCGCTCGCCCGTGTGGCGGCGGCGGTGCGTGACGAGGGTGCTCATGTGGGCGAAGGCGGCGCCGCACGCGTCGCAGCGGTAGGGGCGCTCGCCCGTGTGCTTGCGCCGGTGCGTGATGAGGCTGCTCTGGTAGGCGAAGGCGCGCCCGCACGCCTCGCACGCGTACGGACGCTCCCCCGTGTGCGTGCGCCTGCAACACACAGGCCCGGGCCATCGTGAGGGCTGTCCTTGACGCGCCGTATGATAAAATCCTAAGTCTACATACCCTCAGCGAGAGGGGGAGGGCTCTTCCGCATCGTATCCGATTTCAGCCAATCAGCTTTAGGCAGAACATTAGCGGGAATTTTAAATCCAGCCACACATCAAAATTATCACCTTGTTAAAAGTCAATAAAAAGGGAACATCAAGCATTTCTTTTAAATATTGCATCTTGTACACCTTCATCGTATTACTTTTGGTTGGTTACCGTTGAAAATTGTCGCTTGCCATGCAGCATGGCGGCGAGCGTCTGGCCTGGCGTCTCCAACGAAACGCGCCTGTTGCGGACACTTGCTTTGTGGGGTAGAGTGGTGCTGCGCGAAACGCAAAAATCGGTGTGGCGGACCAGCTCACTCGTGTTTCCGCCATGTATATCCACTCTAAACCACCATGATGGAAAGATATGGGTGAGCTGCTCCGGTGCACCGATTTTTGCTCGTTCCGCGCAGCACCACTCTACGCCGGAACGGGCATTTTCGACCCACGAGGCTTCCTTGCAAGCCTACCCCCGACGCGGGTGTGGGGGCTTTGTCGAGCAGGCGCGGGGGTTGCGAGGTACCTGTGCGTGACGAGGCTGTTCTGGTAGGCGAAGGCGGCGCCGCACGCGTCGCAGCGGAAGGGGCGCTCGCCCGTGTGCATGCGCCGGTGGTCGTTGAGGTGCTGCGTGCGCGCGAACGTGGTCCCGCACAGCTCGCACTCGTAGGGCCGCTCCCGCGCCGGCCCCGGCCCCGGCCGCTTGCCGCGCCTCCGCCCGGCCCCGACCCCGACCCCGACCCCGGCCCCCGCTCCTGCGCAGGGAAAAAGTTGGTCTCACCAAAGGACTCCACACACATATTCCTCGCACTGAATTGCTCCGCCACACGCCAGTTCTTTTAATCGCGAAAAAACACCGTGAAATTGTAAATTTTAGTGTTTTTTCGTTAGTAAAAAAAGCAACTGGAGGATGGTGACCATTTTATGTTATGTCAAAAGCAAATGACCCACTTTTATATGGCATTTATTTTTGCATTTTTTTGTCCATTTCTACTGTCATTTTTTGACGCACTAAACCATACCTAAATTTTTGCTTTAAACAAAGACTCGTAGAAAATCAGCTCCTTAAAATAGGCCGTGTACGATTTTTTTTGAAAGAACGAGTAGATTTCGCGTAATTTGTTCGAAATTTATGGAATGTCTAAAAAAATTCTCAAAAATCCCTCCAATTTTTCCTTTGCATTTTTTCTTCGTATGTAACAACGAACAGTAAAAAAATATGCTAGTCCCATTTTAAGCGAACTCTCCTTACTTTCGAAAATTGCAAAACTTGCATATTGGAACAATTTTGAGTTCAGACAATTCCGTTTTTAAACGTCACTCGAACTAGAACGAAACGGCTTCTGTGGCGTAGAGGTATGCGTGACGGCGGGAACTCGGAGGACATGAGTTCGAGTCTCGGGGCGGGAAATAATTTTTGCTGGTTGACATGTTCATATAGTTGTAGAATATAGCGGAGCAGTTGCAAATAATGCGAGAAAGTATCTGCTGTTGGAGCACCACTGGTTTCCTAAGAAGTCTAGGGTGAGTGGGCCTGATGATCCAGAATGTGTATATTTTTAAAATTCAATTAGTGCCATTCACTACAAACATATTATACAGTATATGCTTATTATTTAACAAAAATATATGATCCTCCCCAATGCACGGCTGGATCCGCCCCTGGCCTAGTAATGTCATTGAAGCTTCGTTTGCCCTTTACCCTCTCACAGGGATTTTGAAAAACTGCCAGATAGACCGAGGAAATGGAAGTTATTCATCGTACACTTAGCCTTTCACGCAGTTCGGGGAGCCCAACCGTGCGTTTTGTGTGGCTACCTTCCTTCCACAAGGACTTCTCAGCGGTGTCGGAATCGACCCCCTAGGGGGTCGAGGTCAATGAAGAGTAAACTGTCTACTTGAGGGTCAATGATTGAAAATGAGCCTGCTTCTGATCCGTGTAATGATCTGTATTTAATTGATTACAAAAAATAAAAATGACGATAATTATTTTCTGATATAAGGGTACAGAACATCTAATAATACATTTTAAATTTGCTCGTTTTTTTCCCTTTTTATCTTTCATCGTTCGGATAACTAGAAAAACTCAACTTATAGCTATGTATTCCCATCGTTGCTCTTTTGTGCAAAAAATGTTAGCCGCAATACAAGTATTTTTTCAAATGAAATTAATGTCAAGAAAAGTTTTTGAAAATGTTGGCAATTTTCTCAAAAACAGCATCAATTTTTTTCTTCCATCAAACTATCCTTACAGGTAGTTCTTAACGCACTGAACCACAACGCCATTTACATTTATTCTTTTGATTTAAAACTAATACACCAATTTTTTAATAACTCGTGTTAATTTTTACATTTTCGGCGTTATTAATACTTTTCTGCATTTCGGAGTACAAGCGCGTCTTAATAATTTTTATGAAGTTTCTCAACAACTCAAGTGTTCCGAGTATTCAATGAAAAACGAGGGGCAAAAAAAAAAAAATAATAAAAGTTTAGTTTACATTTGCAGTAAAACCCCTTTCAAAAAGTACTTCGACCCGACCCACTCCCGACGTGCAAAAAATATAGGCTTTGACATGCAGCTTTTGACTAACTAAAAAATTTGACGCCACGCAACGAGCGAATATGAAACTCGATGAACATTGAGTTCATGCAGTTTATTAGTCACATGTTGGAATACTTTCCTATCTTTAATATCACGGTAAAATGTTCCTGAATCGTATTCATAGCTTTCAATGAATCTGTCTGTAAGGCTTCACACAAGAGAAAAGATGTCATCTACGCGAGAGGGGAATCTTTTAATTGGTCGAGAATTGACGGACCAATGAAAGGGCTTCTCACCCGTGTGGAGAAGACTAGATTGCATCTACTTGGCGGAAGAGCCTGGAATGATTTTGGGAAGGATTGTTTGGATTCGGGCGGATGATTTCTGTATCGTAATTTGTCGAATTCGAACTGCCCAATTATTGCGCAATTTAATTATTTATTTCGTATTTTCTACTTATACAAACATGTGGATTGTGTGAATTTACCATGCTCAGAGCAGTTATACTTCACCCGAGAGAAGAAATTGTCAGCTACGCGAGCGGGGAACCTTTCCATTGGTCGAAAGCTGACGGGCCACTGGAAAGGTTTTTCACCAGCGTGGAAAGGTTATGATGGCACCTACTTGCGCGGAAAGTGTTGGTGATTATCGTGTTGTTTCGGCTGTCCGGTAAGTAGTGCCCGTTTATGTATCATTCAATGAGAAGTGTTTTTTTTTTCTTCTTTTTTTTCTTTTCTCTCTTTCTCTCTCTCTCTCTCTTTCTTTTTTTTTTTTACACGAGAAATGATACTTGGTCAGTGCAGATATCGTACCAGGCATAGTCCCTCTTGCCTATTTTGGAATAACGGTATTACTTCTTGCAACATTCAGGTTACTTGGGGCCGTATTCATAGCCGTCACTTATAATAAGGAAAACCTTAAGGAGTTTCTTATAACGTTTTTCAATTCATAGTCACAACTTATCCGTATTCATAAGAAACTCGTTATAGTTATAAGTGAACCGTCTCATTCAACCGTGGGTTGAAAATAGTCATATTTGAAAGATATGAAGGACTACGATTTCGAAGATTATAAGAATTTTTATGCTATCATTCTTCGTAGCAACGTCATAATTTACGTAATGAGATAAAAACCTCCGTGGAAAAGCTCAACAAAAAGAATTCAAGAAAATATATTTCCCAAGAAAAAATTTTCGGCAACGTTGGTGGCAAAAAAAACACAGTTATAACTAATAAATTTTCACTGACTTCCCACTATTTAAGACACTGTTCAAGATACTACCACCATTTGAGTAATTTGTGTATGTTAGGTCATCCCATAGATGCTGGCGGACGTATGCATATTAATAGGTCACGGCCAGCTTGATGGGACACTTGTGGCCGGATTAAAGTCAGCCAGTGCGCTGTTGCCACACGAGTCGCTGTTAGCATCGTACTTCTGTTAATTATCGTCAGTGAATTCCAAATATGCATAAACATTTCCTTATCAAAAGTAACTTCTTATAGGTTCAGTATTTCCTTATCCTATAAGTGACGACTACGGCCCTTCCAATCAATTTATGTACTTTTATTTAGGCGTTGCATTGAAATGTTTGCTGAAGTGTTCATGTTGCGTTTATTAAGTGCTTCCCCTGTGCAGGGCATCTAGTTGCAGGGCCACTGAACTTGCTGCATCGGGGGCGGGAGAGGCGCAGCATCATGCACATCCTGAAGCAAGGCCATCTGCAATACGTCAGGCTGTTGGTCTTACCCGAAGGTTCTTTGTCCTTTTCTCCCTATTCCATTTCCTTGCTCTACATTCCTTGTCGCCTTCAATTTTGTTGTCTCTTCACTGGTTTTCTACGCAGGGTGAGTTGATCTTGAGACATCGGAATATCTTGAACTGCATCAAATAAAACTACTGGTGCTACAGCACATACTTTCTTGCATTATTTCTAAATTTGCAATGTTCAAACTTTCAGAGAGTTCAACGAAAATGAGACCCGCGACATTCTTTTAAGAGTCCCTTCTACCAGTGAAAAAAAACAACAAATTAAGCGGTTTGTGAGAAAATATTTTTAGAAACTGCATAAATTTCAAGTGCAAATTATTCTTAAAAAAATTGTACATGACCTTTTTTGAAAGCGGTTTTTTAACATACTTTGAGGCAGAAATATCTATCTTCAATTTTGTAGTTTTGAAATGTTAACTTTTGTCCAAACAAATTTCTCTCGCCACTTTTTACTTGCTCGCCCTTTCGAAGGTACTTAGTACGAGAAAGACATGTAATCATGCCCCGGAAGACGGCGAATTTTCGGTGGAAAAACTCTAATTGCCGGATCCTAATAACGAAAAACTGGATAAATCCCGTTGCTAAATTCGACTGTCGGCAAAACACCTGTCCATCTGCGGTCAACGCTTGTGCCTGAACCGTTCGGCCAATTTTCTCCAAAATCGATATTCCCCAATCGATGTGATTGAACTCAAGGCTTTGAGTTACAAATGAATATTTTGATTTTTGAGGATACTTTATATGAAGCCTCAAACATTTTAAACATTTTCTCAAATGCGTCCAAATTTGTTTCTCAAACCTTGGCCTCGGGTGTCGTAAAGGACTCTTAAGGGAATGGTGGTTTCATGTTCGTTGAAATCCCTGATTTTTTTGGAAAATGGCAAAGTGCAATTCACGCGCAAAACCTGCCTGACCTCCTCCCACAGCTAATTCACTAGATTTCGTCGTAAGTAGGACCGTGTTACTGTAAAGGAAGATTGTGCGTGAAAGAATGTCTAGTTAAAATGTAAATTCAAGAATAAGAAACTAGTGAAAATGACTAATAATATTCCTAGAAGAATCCCAGTAATGCATGATAATTTTTTAAATTGTTTTTGAGAGATGCTAAATTTGAAAGTATTTGTGTTGATTGCATTAAGATCAGTCTGTCGTTAGTAAATAATGTGGGATTCCATCCGGACCCACATTGTTCGGACGAATGCATCTCATTTGTTATTGATCACCAAGCACGCCAGATTCTAGAAAATATTCCTTGCCGATCTAATCCAGAGGGGCCCCGTCCTGAGCCCCTCGCCCTTCCCGTCCATCGGGAGCGATCCCATTGTGACTTTCGACCGTCGTCGGAGATTGGCTGAGCAGGTAAGTTAGCGAATGCTGAGACGGCCCCTTGTTTTGCTTCTGGACATAAATGTAACTTCATTATCTGTGACCGTCGTCGGAGATTGGCTGAGCAGGTAAGTTAGCGAATGCTGAGATGGCCCCTTGTTTTGCTTCTGGACATAAATGTAACTTCATTATCTGTGACCGTCGTCGGAGATTGGCTGAGCAGGTAAGTTAGCGAATGCTGAGATGGCCCCTTGTTTTGCTTCTGGACATAAATGTAACTTCATTATCTGTGACCGTCGTCGGAGATTGGCTGAGCAGGTAAGTTAGCGAATGCTGAGATGGCCCCTTGTTTTGCTTCTGGACATAAATGTAACTTCATTATCTGTGACCGTCGTCGGAGATTGGCTGAGCAGGTAAGTTAGCGAATGCTGAGATGGCCCCTTGTTTTGCTTCTGGACATAAATGTAACTTCATTATCTGTGACCGTCGTCGGAGATTGGCTGAGCAGGTAAGTTAGCGAATGCTGAGATGGCCCCTTGTTTTGCTTCTGGACATAAATGTAACTTCATTATCTGTGCACGTCTAGAATTTATTGAAAATATAGTTATTCAAATTATCGTTTCCATGTTGTTGCGGCAGGAAGTATTATTCCTTGACGAAGGACATCATGGATAAGAGCCCAAAATGTATTGCTTATTTATCCTTCAAAATAGATTTTATTACATGAGAACTTTTTTTAATTTTCAAAATTCGTGTAGTATATGACTTAGTGTAGGGATCACAGAATTTTGAAAATGTGCACAGAATTCACTTCTCCCCATAGCACGTCATTCGCAGTTTCAACTGATTTTTGACATAAATAAATAAATGAATCCTGTTCCACGGCTGCCTCTGATTAAAGTCTGGCGCCCCAAACCCTGGCAGCGGTACGCTACACTACATATATAAAGATTGTAAACATTTTTCAAATGAAAAATGTTTACAATCTTTTCAGTAATTTTTATGGGCTAATAAAATATTAAAAAGTCCGGTTTTTCCTTCGAACACATTTGGCAATCCTAGATATAGATAATATTCTTATAGAAGAAAATAATTGAAGGGCGGTAATAAATTTAACTTAGAAGTAACAAACAGACTTTTCTAAGTTTTGATCGCTGGTATTCAGAAATTGAAAGCTCAATGTAATCAAAGCAAGTTTACGTAAAATTATTATTGCTTTTCTGAATTATGTGCTAGAAATACTGTAACAGTTAAATTTATGTGTTTCATTTGTAAAACTAGGAAATGGTTGCATCACAGGCGCTATTTACACACAAACGGCAAAAATGTCATATTTGGCGCGTAATCTCAAATAGAAACAATTACAACCTTTCCTTGATGTAAATTGAGAGCGAGGAGTGTACATTTGAATCGTCCCTCGCCCGAATTGATAGTTAATTCCCCCAAATCCCGCGGGCATCAGTGCAGAGAAAAACGAAGTGAGGAACAAGGAGAATAAAACTCTTAATAGGAATCCCTGGTTTGTTTATACATGTTTTACAATACCCACACGTCTCACAAATAATTATTATTGAATGTAAAATGGACTCTCTATCTACTAGGGAATATCTCGCGCTAACCACCTTACGAGGGCACCACTTCCCCGCGCCGGGCCGAAGCGAGCATTCCCACGATTACATGTTAAGCGCCTCAAATTGTCGCCTTTCCGAGAAAAACAACTTTCTTGTTAAGACGCCGTTCGCACGCATTGTTACGATCATCAGGAGGACTAGCTGCATCGGGATCGCGTTGCGACATGAGACATCTTCGCATATCGCAGAGTATTAAATGATTTATTGACGATTGACCTGTGTTGGGGAAACTCCGTGACAATATTTTTCCATGATCAGCTGGTTTTTGTCTGAAGCGAAATGCGCGTGGTATGCATCCACGCACACGAGCAAAATGTCAGAAGCGTTAATAAAGACTCAGAGAGGTAACACAATATTTTCTTGAAGGAATTAATGTTGGAAATCATTTTCTGACGCCAATGTGTGCTACCAGCCTGACTGTTCATTTCAGAAATTTCTCTTGTACGAACCAGCGAAGGAGTTTTCTTCCAAGTCGTTCAACAAAGATACGCGCTTTCGAAGCCTGACGAGGTTTTGATTGAAATGGACGTTT
This sequence comes from Teleogryllus occipitalis, assembly GCA_011170035.1. Taxonomy (NCBI): domain Eukaryota; kingdom Metazoa; phylum Arthropoda; class Insecta; order Orthoptera; family Gryllidae; genus Teleogryllus; species Teleogryllus occipitalis. Next base: position 43,669 of record BLKR01004249.1, on the reverse strand, counting down.
TCAAGTAATAGCTGAAGAATTAGTGGCGCAGAAATTGCAATATTTCAATATTACCACTCTCTTTCCAACAATGCGAGAAATTATGTGATATTGTAGCTCCTAGACTCCCGCAGCATTATATAATTTTCTCTATACTGCGTGAGCAGTAGCGAGACAGTAAAAATGTACGAGTAGGACCAGATTTTACCGTTTTATAATATTTTCAAAGTCGTATTTCAATTTTGGAATTGGGTATCTGAATAAAACAAGAACATAGAGAAAATGAGTTGTAGGCGCCACCAGTAGAGAAGAGGGTGGTGCAAAACTCAGACTGAAGAGATGGGAACTAACTAGTTTGAGCCATTCTATATCAAAGTTAAATTTGATACTATTTCGCTCAAAATTGCCAAAAACAACTTAGTTTTCAGAAAAATATGTGCAAGACATTGACTAATCTAACTTAGGGGAACAAATTGCACTAAAAAAATTATATCAAAAATGTAGTTGGAGGAGGTTAGAAAAATATTAACTTTCGCAATTTTCGAAAATTCATTGTTCAACAAACATGGAACATGCACCTTTTTTATAAGCATACTTTGCTTCTTCATCTTCTTCTGAGAAAAACAACATAAAGAAATTTGGAGACAATTTTGAAAATGTCCTTCATGCTCTCTATATTGTGTCCCAAAAATTAAAAAAATCCGTTACAACCATTACAAATTCAAGGGGCTGCACAGGCATATCAATTCGTGAAAATTCTGTTATTGTTTAGCAGCTAACGTTCACTTATAGTGGAACAGTTGTTTTGCAATGAACTAATTTTTCAGTTTCAAGGCCTCGCAAAACGCGGATCTGAATACACAATATTATATGAAGTAATTTACTACATTTAGGAGATAGAATTATCCAGTTTTTTGGTATCGTGGATCACGAAACGAGGTTTTTCTGATGAAAAATTCCCGTTTTTTTTTGCTACAACTTTACAATTCTTATACTCTATGACGCCTAAGCAGTATGCGAGAAAGTGAAAGTTATAAGGGAAAAATGCACATGATTTTTTTTTCTGGTAAATGTATAATTAGCGGTTTTCCAAGAAACTTCATAATTGAAATATCTTCTATACTAATAAGAGAATTTAATGACATGTAACTGACCTCAATACCCCACAAAGTAGTGAGTGAATAAATACGATACTTTTATGAGCTCTTCAGGATTGTCGCAGTCTCCATGCAGAGTTTGGTAAATATTAATATAAAACGCATGCAGAAAATAATGTTGGTAGATGCACCACAATCATTATTTTTGCCTGTCACTAAGAGCAAATTGGTTCCTAATATATTCCGCCAGAGGCCAGAAACCATGCAGTAGAACTGGTACCTAACAGATTCGCTAGAGGCCAGCAGCAGTACGCAAGATACAAACTTATAATCTAAGAGTAATGTACTGTAATGTTAAATTAAATTATAGCTTTATTACAATTTGAACCAAAAACATTAAAAGTAATCATCTTATACTGCGGTTTAAATATTTTTATACGATTGGGGTCAGAAATGCTCCCAAACAGATTCCATGTTACACATCTAATTTATAAGAGAAATTCTACAAACCTTTTAGTTTCATTATATGTTGTGGTTTCTGAATGATTATCTTATATTTATCTATTACACGCTCTGTATTAAACCTTCTCAAGCTGGCTCATGATAGGCACCTATGTATAATTATGAGGATAAGCTAGAATGTTTCTCTGGTAATAATATTATTCTTTGTTTTTAGTAAGTTAAAGCAAATCAAACCTCTAACAGAATCCACATAAGTAATGGAGAAACAGACTCAAAGGGTTAAAAGCAAAATATAGGTTTTTTGCATGCCATTTCCTTGCATTTGTTATATGTCAAAATGTTAATAAATAATATAGCATTTTGCCACTGATCACTGATTTTATATACATTTACCTGTCAAAATATTAATGAAAATATTATTTTATTACCGACAGAAAATACACTTAAAAAAAAAAAATTTATTCATTGGATGACAATTGTAATCAATGCGACCCAGTCGCGTTATGATTTTGAGAGCAACCTCAGAAGGGCTAACCAACTTAGAAAAATTCCTGGGGTTCAGGTGTTAGTGTCATTTTGAAAGGGATGGGTGAAGCACCCAATGTGTAAGCAGGCACTCTCGAAATACACACAATTTCACTAGTGGAGACATCCAAATACACATTTCTGTCAAAATCTCATTGTTCTGTTTTACACATTTAAAAATCTTTCTAAAAGCTATGTGTGAGAGAAAGCAAGAATCTAATAAAATACAATTTATTTCAATTTCTCTGTAAAACTTCATTTTTATTATTAACTCTACAATTATTTATCATTTATAGGTTTAGCATTAATTCTTTTATCACATTTTTCACAGGTGCAACAGTAAAATTTCCAGGATTTTCCATATCTGTAACTGACTTCTATATTCAGAACTGCCCTGACGGCAACAATAAAAAGTAAAATCAAGCGAGCATACGTACTTGAGAATTGGTTGGGATATTGTTCATCACGTGGAGGTTCTGCTCCTTCATTTGTATCATTTTGTAACCCGTTAGAGTCACTCCTGAGTTCTTCTCTCTCTTCAACATCCATTTGGTCACTTTTTGGAACAAAAACAGAAGGCACCGCAGGCTCAGTAGCAATTCCTTGGCCAGAAGACGATTCATGGTCAAACGGCAGAAACTGCTGTTGTGGAGGTGGCACCACTGACGATTCAATATTTCCATGAGATGATGCAGTACAATCTTCAAACAAAAGACCATGATTATTTGAAATAGTGTGTACTCCTTGTGTCTCAGTGAACATACTCTAACTTGCTGGTCTGCTTCAGGAGAACTAGGCATTTATTCATACCAAGAAAATACACACGATTTTAATGCATGTAGTATCTTCTCTAAATATATTATGCTTTCAACCATTTAAAAGACTGCATTAATATCACCTATTATGCTACAGCTGCATAGAGAATTGCATCAAATAGATTTTAAGACAAAAAATTTAGAATTTGGTAGATTATTTTAGAAGATGTTAACAAACATACAAGCAATCCACAAGAAGTTACCATTGTACACAATTTTCAAACAGCCTGAGAGACGCCATTAAAACTCAATTTTCATGTCCCTGATGTTAATGTTTTTTCAAGCATTATCAACAAAAAATTGACATTTTTTAAATTATCTATTACATTACCCTACTCCATTGCAAGTGATTAGAAACAAGCTGAACCTTTGAACCTAGATCATATTAAATTGACTATGTAGGCAATTTAATTGTAGGGATCTAAATCTGTTAATAACAGAGCAACATTAGAACAATTCCACACTATAACAGCCCTATTTATACTTTATGTAATGGATTAAAGCAAACTAAAACTAGCATGTGCTACAACAGCTCATACTTTCTTATGTTATTTGTAATGATTATGTAATGGAGTATAAGTTGAACCATGAAAGTGTTTTCACATCACAATATTTCTTCAGATTCAAACATAGGTACCAAGACTTCATGAACAGTAGTCTAATCCTTTACACCATATATTCTTATGCTTATGAAGGCTCCCAGAACATCAAAATGAAAGATGAACTCATAAAATTTTAAAAATTGCAAAGGTTTTAATACATATTAGATCTGTAATATATTTTTAAGTAAACATTGCTCTATTTGTGCAAAAACATTTGGAGCAACTTTCGAGAAAATCTTGTTTTTCAGTTTTTAAACAAGATCATGATTTCTTTGAAAATTATCTGCAAAGCACTCCTATTTGCAAACAACAATACATGACAGTGTTTCAAGATCAAATTTTGAAGACCAGGTTTCCTTCTGGATTCAATAATGTACTTGTTGGAGGCATTCAAAAAAATTCTAAACTTTTGTAATTTAAAAATAGTCAAAAAACAATAAATTGAACCTGACCTATTTTTGGAAGTATGTTTCTTTATTCAAGAAAGAAAGGGAAAGAAAAAAAAAATAGGAAACAATTGAAGCAATTTTTTTTTAGAAAATTCTGAAAATGCATGGGGAGCCTGTGTGAAATGTACCTCTAAAAATTAAAAGATCCATTGCAAATTCAAGATACTGCAACATTACCCAGATCAATGGGATATTCACGTTGGTGAAAAATCTATGTACGGATTAGTTGTTTCCAGAAAACAGAATTTTGAGAAAGATCACTTTTTCGGTATGCAGATCCTGGATTTCGACTATTCATTGTATAGGAGATAGTGGTATACTTCTTAAAAGAGCAAGAAAAATCAATTTTTTTTAGTATCAAGGAACATCAAAATGTGTGTTCTCTTGAAAAATTGCACTATTTTCTGCACCTTTACGTAACTTTACTCATTCTACATAGTCCAGGTAAATGGTTGTTTAAGGGGGAAAAATATATTTTCTTTCTATCATTCAGTATGTTTTTTGGGGGGGTGCTGAATAAATTTCAAATTTTCCACCTTGTAAGTATTGTTCATTCAGAGAAAGCTTGCAAAACATTTTCCTGATACGGTTTTTCAGTTATACCTTCTAAATTACATACTCAGAGAAAGGAACATGATAATAATAAATTACATTAACTTTCCTTCAAATGGTGCATCTTAATTCAATTCAGTAATGTTTTATTTTACGTGGCGTGACTCAGGCCGTAAGGCCTGCTCTTCCATCTGATAATGCAAATTTGCTGTGCTCCTTTCACCATCTAACAGAGAAAGAAGGTATCACTGAAGTGACGAAATAGGTGGTTAGCTCAGATACTTCGTTTAGGCAAGAAGTTCTTTTACAGTCAGTAAATCTACAACAATATGGGGCAGCCAGCTTTACTTCACTTCTGAAGGAAGGGAACGAAGGATTTTTTTCTCCCTTAAAACCTCAGCTTCAACCAGATTTGAACTCAAACTTTGATGTAACAGGTCAATATGCTAACCATTATACCATCGAATTGCAATATCTTAGGTATTTTTTGTCAGACAAAATGTTAGAGGTGTTAGAGCAAATTAATTTTTAGCAAAATTTTGCAATCTACCAAAAACAAATAGTGTTTTAGTTATATTTTCTCTTCAAGAAATATGAGATTTTAGAGAAGTGTCTCCCTATAAAAATTAAATAAATTAATTTTTGAATATGAAAAAGGCAACAGTTTGGAATTTTGTTGACAGTGCTATTAAAGTACTTTGATTGAATTTATGAACAAAAATCTTTAAAAAATTTTTGACTTTATTAATATTGAATAATTATTCTGAACCATTTATTGGTAAAATGATTAAGATCAGACTTTAAAAAATTAAATAATTTGACTTACAGTAAGAACCAACTTTCGAAAATTAATAACAATATTATGTTCCTACAGTTTATTCCACAAATTAATAAAAACAGAATTAAAAGGTAGAATTGATGAAAAGAAAAACAAATAAAAGTAAAATTATACAAAATATTAAAGATAAATGTGAGAAGGACAACTTACAAAACGTTGTTTATAAAATTCCATGTAAAGAAAGTCCAATGTCATACATCCATCAAACTAAATGAAAATTAAAAATCAGAATAGCAGAACGCAAATGAAATATAAGAGAATTACCACATAAACAAAATTCTATAAGAGAACATTGAATTTCAATGAGATGTGAATTGCAATGAAAAAAAATGAGAAAAAATAAAAAAATATCCACACTTATTAGCTGAAACCTTATACACAAAAACAATAAATGTCAAAACACACGAGTAGAATAAAACAAATTTAATGAATTATGTGATATATTATTTAATTTTTATTCTGATGTAAATTAGAGGCATATAATAACATCCACATCTTATCACCTCTCCTGCCATCTCATAGCCCTATCAGTTCTTTTTGATATTTTCCCTTGATCGAACTTTCTTAAAAAAGCTGCAATACATATCACTCCCAGACTTGGATGGCAGAAACGATAAAAAATAGGTTGTTTATTCAACTTCCCAAAAATTTAAATTATAAAAATTTTAAAATTTCAATGAAAGGCGAGTCCAGAAATTTAGCATTACAAATTATTTAGAATTTTTTGATAATTATTTTATGAAAATTTAAATTCATATTTATCATTTTATTTGAACTATTACTCAAACTTCATGATGGGATTCAATTTAATCCTGAAATGATGTTGGTGAAATCAAGAATTTACTTATAATACAGACATTGATGTGTTTGGAAAACTTTATGAGAAGTGCAGTGTGTTATTCAGTTTCTGTAAAAATTAATGACCAGAGAAAATATTTGTATATAAAAGATTAACATGAATAAAAATTAAATAATTCAACTTAAATAAAAATGTAAGTTGGGTTTTTTATATCATATGCTAATGCTAGAACACAGGGATGTTTAGTGTAGACCTATGTACATTGAACTTAACAGCCAAGCCAAGACAGCTTCCCACTTCTTGCAGAGATCACTGTATTCAAAATATGTTTATTTCAAAAAATCCATTTGTTAAATTGTAATGAAATTAATTGCTGTTTGCACAGCAATTAAGTAATTACAAATGTTTAATTAATTGATTATTTTTTGAAGTTACTATAATTTTTAAATTAGTATACGTTTTTAAATTATTACAAATGAATTGGTATTGCTACTGTCACTTGGAATCGGGTAGTCATCTTCCCAATATTATAAAAGCACAAGAAGTGTTTGAATGGCTCAACAATATGATTTTGAATTTTCAGTATTCTGTCACAAAATTCAAAAATAAAGGAAATTTTTGAACTGTAACTTTGCTCACACGTAAAAATGCTAAGAATACGATCTAAATGCTGTTTTGGAGATCGTTAAGATATTTTAATTTTTGGGAGTACTTTCCATGAAACCCCTGTGATATTTTCAAATTTTTCTTGCTCCAATACAAGAAGTGCATTTATAAATATGTCCTGACTGTCAATACAAAGTCTGAAATTTTGAAAATTTATAAAGTTCAAATTTATTTTCAAACTTCCAATATTAAAACCTTCGATTTCTTTCTCATTACGATTTATCTCTCAATTTTAGATCTTTAATTGATGTCGCACACTTTAAAAACAATGTGAGCATTGTTGAGTAATAAGAGTCGCCTATTCCCATTATTTTTGCATTGTTGCAATTTTTTTTTTTTTTTTTTTTTTTTTTTGCAGGTTTCAGTTTTAAAAAAATTCAATAAGCTCTTTTGAGGTCTGAGGCACTTGTAGGTAAGACATCTTGCACATGCTGAAAAGGGTGTAAGGATGTATTTAAATACACTTCTTTCATTATTTATACAATAAATCATACACACTAAATTTATGTTACAGTTAGAGAGACTATAAAGCTTAAAAGTGTATTTGAGGCTACTCCCTAGGAATAAAGGGGTCATTTATTTTGCGAGCTTGCTATGGTTGCACCTGAAGATAATTTAACCCTGTATCTTGTGTGAAGTGACAACAGCACCATTTCCTTGTGACACGTGTGATCAAGTAATGGCCCTTCTTTTCTCCTACACGTTACTGAAGTAAGGTGTGTGGACAGTATTGTTGCAAGGATATTCAATATTAATTCCTTATGTATTCATAATAAAATACAACAATTTAGTTTGTGCTGTGTCATAATTGTACTTATATTTATTTCATTATGCATTTATTTATATATTCATTGTGCTATTAGAATTTTTGTATGATCTGAAATTTACTACAATGAACATGGACATTATAAGATATCTGCCCGTCTGTTGTAAAAATAAATAAATATTAATGTTGCACACTTTTTTTATATGTGATTTTAGCACACAAACTAATAGCTTCCTGACTGAAAAGAAAGAAGTTCCATGAGGGCAGTGAGAAAGGATTGGCATCTGTTAGTGTTATTGCTCCAGTCTCTTGCTCATAGGGACACTGAGCCAACCAAATGTAAAATTTATACAAATAAAAATTATATTGCTGATGAATAATTTCAGTTCTACTACAGCAGAGAGAAAACGTGACCAAATCATCAAACACCTCTAACGTGCAATGGTTTTCTTGATTCTCCATCTCTCTTGTCCTCTCTGTCAGGCACAGCACAGCCCAGTCAGATTGTCGTGGCTCAGTTTGCAGTGATGCCCACCTTCTTCACTTCTCATGCAGACTTCCCAGTTTTTGCTCTCTTTCTAATGATCTGTTTTTACTGTGTTCCAAGGATTTCTATAAGTTTTAAAATATCTATTAATTATTTATTCAGAATTTTTAAAAAATCTTGCATTGTTTCTCATTGCTATTTACTCAAAGATGCATTATTATGTCAAGTTTTCTGTCTATGAAGTTGACTGCACTGTACTGCCACGACATCGACAGACCCTGCCTTTCCCTGCACACTCAGCTATGGTGTATCAAAAAAAGTGTGCGATTAAAGCAAATGTAACAAGTGAGGCTAAATGTAGCACAGATTGTATTGCACAAGTTGCAACACCTGCACCATTTCTTTACATGACACATGCATGAAACAGCTCCTTTCCTCTATACATCCGAAACAAGACATATGACCAGTTACAAAAATAGAAGTTATATTTGTTTTATGATAAAATAATTTTTTTGTAAAAATATTAAAGGTTTTAAGTTATTATTAGTTTACATACTTGAGTACTGTTTCAAATCTTGTTCACCAAACACAGAAGCAGTTCCTCCATTTATTTCACTAGTAACATTTCCAGAAATAGGTTCATCCCTATCAACATTATCCAATCTTTCGTTTCTTTTTTCTGAAACTTCAGTGTATAAAGGTTCGTGCTTCACGGTTATTTCGTTTTCTATAAAAACCTTATCACATCTTGGAGATCTCCGATATTCTTGCATAGATAAACTTGCACTACTTTCTTCAAATGGAACAGAAGAATTTGTGTGCACAGCATTTGGGTAGCCATTTAAATCAAGAGGGCACTGTTGAGAATAATTTTCAGGATTGTGGCTAGCATTAATATTTTGAACCTCACACGTGTCTTGATTACCCTTAAATGCCCCTTGAGGTACATTTCTAGTAGTATTGCTGGATACGTTCTTATCCATCTGAAAGAAGCAAAACATTATCAAAGTTTTAGAATATTGGCAGTAAAAACTATAAAGTGTACCATTGTGTTACTTACATAACACTCTGTGAAAGTATTTGGGCAATTATTGTGTCTCGTTTCCAAACGTCCAGAATAGAGAGGTTCATGTTTCACAGTTGTATCTGTCTCTACTGATACCTCATCACATCCCAAAGATCTGTGATGTTCTAGAGGTTCCCCTGCTGATGCTGACTGTTCTGTCTCACATGTGGCACTACATCCTTCAGAAGGAATAGAAACATTTGTGTGAATGGTGTCTGGGTAGCCATCCAAAAAATGTGGATGCTGAGAATAATTTTCAGGGCTGTCCTTGTCACTGTTAATGTTTTCAACTTCACAGGTGTTTTGATTATCCTCAGCCCAACCACACGAGATGTTTTTAATAGAACTTTTGGATTTGTTCTTCTGAAAGAAGCAAAACTCGCGTTATTTATGTTTTTTATTGTTAGAATAAAAAAGCAACTAGAAAAAGAACCATTGCTTTACATACGTAATCTTTAGTGAAAGCATTTAGGCCCTTGATTTGCAAGGATTGAGCAAGAGTAAGAAAAGCTTTCAGATTTCCTTCTGGAACATGGGTCTCCCCTCGGTACACAAAATCAATTACTGCCTTCAAAGTTGTAAACGATGCGCCAGAGAGGATGATCAACGGATGCTTCTCAGTGTCCTCATCGAAGAGCTTCTGTGAAAACAATACAGAAAGAGAATAAAGCAAATGACTGATTTTTCTCCTACAGAGTTGGGCAAAATGCTTTAAATACATGCTCAAAATACATTAGATTGTGATTTGTGTACTATATATTTAAAATACTTGAAATGTTCAAGATACAGTAAATACAATTTTATTATATCTTTTTTATTGCCACATTATATTGTAATTGTCAATTACAATGAATTAGTAATTCATGGACATACAAATTTCTGGACAATAACTATTATACACACACTCCCTCTTTCAAATATAAAATGATATCGAAAATATGTCTAACGATGTGTAGTAATAATAATAATAGTAGTAGTAGTAGTAGTAGTGGTAGCGGCGGCGGCGGCGGGAGCAGGAGCCGGAGTAGCAGCAGTAGTAGCAGTAGCAGTAGTAGTAACTAATGAGCAAGAAGGATATGAAGCCCCATTCAAATTACTTTAACAGATTTTAATCGAGATGAATTGCTCTCGGTAATGTATTTCAAAAATGAGAACTTAAATACTGCCCAACCCTGTAAAGACTTACTACAAAAATTATACTGTATTCACATTCAGATGTAATTTCATTCTTGATGTAATTAAACCAAAAAAACTACAAAAGTAAACAAAAAATAATTCAACCATATCTGGGATTATTGTTCCACAAACTTTGGAATGAAAACAAAAAGAAGAACCATCAATATTATTTCTAATAAAGTATTTTAAGTATTTCCTTCTTAAATACACCTATTTTATGTACTTAAATATCTAAAATGCATGTCCAAAAACTCAAAAATAGTGTTTTTCAAATTCGAGTATTTAGATACTGACCAACCCTGCTCTTCTATCACTCCAAAAGATTCTGAGCACTGGTTAGTTAATGATCAAACCCACTAAACATCACCATCACCTTGGAAACATTTTCGTATATTTCAGAACTAACTTAAGAACGCAACTTCACCTGGATATTATCACACTCTTAGGAGTCAGAGAAAGTATGTAGCAGGAATTAGTGTAAAGGGCTGAAAATATAGTGAATCATAAGTAAGCAACCACTGTTGATTCCATGGTAAAGTCGTCATTTAGAAAGGTGGTTTGCTTACCAGTAAGTCTACAAGTTTTATTTATTAGATCAGTACTGCATATATATACTACGTTTACTAATTCTGTGTGGTTACTCTGAAGGTTCATTATTGAATGTTTACAAAAGTGCCTATTTTTTCCCAATAAACATTTAAATATCTATACAAATTATAAAAATTGAAACAATTTGTCAGAAGTTTTATTTTACTTATTTTGATGTAAATGCCTTTTCAGTCATATTTATGATCTTTTTAAATCCATTAAAAAAAATCAAATTTCTTTCTTAAAATGTTAAAATCATGTTCAGTATTAGTTTTCTGAATAGTTCTCTCCCAGTAATACCTCCAGTTTCTTGTGTAAACTTAATATGTCTTCTGAATATGCCAGTTACATTCTATATCTGAGGAGCCCCCCTCGCTATTCTTGCACTTCTTCACACAATTATTGAACCATTAAACAGTGGGGGCTTCGGTGAGCGCTGGGCTCAGTTTCACAATGCCGCAAACACTTGGGGTTCTTAGGGCGCAAGGTGATATTCCACATTACCAGATTCTTCCAGGAGCATAAGGTAAAGTAGGTTCTGTTCATTCAAAGCAAGAAATGTTAGGTCCCTTTCTTATCTCTGTCACATTAAAAGAAATGTAATGGAAATGGAGCAAGCGGCTGTGGCGCAAGATAAGTGCTACGTTGTTACAGGATCAGACCCCCTCCCTTCATGATTCCCTCAAAGATTGAAACTCAGGCACAGAGCATGGTACAATTTACAAATGATTCATGGTTTCAGTGTTCATTCCAAGAAAAATTTGTTGTTGAAAAGGGTGGTCATTTAACAGGGTTGGTCAGTCAAAGAGGCTGACATGTCCAGAAGTCGATGACATACCTGTGACTCTTGACGATTGAGATGTTACATTGGTACTTATCTACTACTCTGAGCCACCTACATTCAATGGATTACTGGCCACACCACCTCCTTTCCTTTACACTGGTTCTTGGTCACACCTTCCTCTTTACTTCACTTTCCTTTACTATTGTACAAGTCACTTGTTCACACACACACCACTAGGGGCCCTAGGGAAGTCTTACCGCGGCAGTACTTTTTAATATTGTAAATAATATGTGTAACAAGTTTGGTTTGGAATTGCCCCAGTTTCAGAGTTTGGTTAGAACTCAGATAGAGAGTAGACACACACCCCCATCCACCCTCAAAACGGGTCTCTCTCTGTGAACAACTCCAGCACCTAAATCATTCATACCATTTTCCCAAAATTAACACTCTCTAGTTAATCAGGTACAACTCAAGGTCCTGCATATTTCATATGAATCTTATAGTTTTTGGGAGTACTTCACACTTGGGATGTTTGCAAATTTTTTTCAAAAATGGCTACAACTGTTTTCTTTAAATATCTAGTTATAACAGTGAAATACATTTAAATAAAGAAAGCATATCTTTAATTTCCACTGTTCCCTCTAAATTTTTGAAAATGGTAAAAATTTAATAGTTTTGAACACAATTTCATTAAAAATAGGGATTTTTTAATAAAATCTGATCTTCAAAATTAGATTTTTAAATAGTCAGACACATTCTTTTAAGATTAGTTATTTCCAAGAAATTTTGGAGAACATGAATAATTGTGTAAATAAGATTGTCTCGCAAACTTCCAATTTTGTTTCTTTTAACTTTTTGAAGATGCAGAACTAAATGCTCCAAATGACAACGATCAATGTTACTTTGATTTTTGAAAAATTAATGCAACTCTCTCATCATTGATATTTACGTTTGAGGCATTTTTAATAATTTGTTGCAATGCTTCAAAAGATATCTGATGAATATCTTAGAAACTCAAAAGCTTTCTATGTCAATGAGCAATTGCATCTTTGCAGGTAAACTTTTTCAACGTTTTCTCAAAATTGGTTCCAAACTTGCTATCTAAAATTGCCATTTGAAAAAAATGTTTTCTTCTACTAAACTAATGTATTAATTGATATGTTCTGTGAATATTATGGTCCACAACATTTTTTGTAGAGTTATTTAGTTTCCAGAAAATTGTTCATTACCAAGTGCAATGTTGACTAATTTTAATGCTAAAATTACTTAGTTTTGTTGCTACGAAGACAAATGGCGGCAAAGAATTTGAAATACATAGATTCAAAGCTGCAAAGCACATTAAAGGCAAAATGTGCACCAAAAATTTTAGTTTTGATCTTGATATATTTAACAAATTATTATTTTGTTACTAATTGTAACATGTTCACAATTAGTACAATCATTTGATTTGGTCTTCGGAGACAGGAACTTGGGGCAGGTGAGTAAAAGTACGAGACCACCAAGGTTGTCTATTCAAACCCAATGAATGTTTTCAATTGTGTTCAAGGTTTGTTGGGCATTTCAGGACTCCCATACATTAAATCTACTCCACAATCCTTCCATAATCTCTGGGCCTGGCAGGCAACTGTGTGCAGTCTAAGTTTAATTGAGGAACTGGATCTCGCATCTAAAACAACGTACAAGCACTGAGGTGAGGACAAGGAATACCATGAGCAAATAAGTAAAGGTACAAGCATTTTTACCTCAGCAGAGAAGGTCTTTATATTATATAAATCGTATGCTGAGGTATCTTTTCAATTGTTAGACAATCAAATTAAAAACAATTAAAACTTATTGGAAAAATCAGTCTTTATTCGTCGAGTGTAAATACAAAATTAGTATATGTGAAAAACATTTCATGAACTGATTCATTCACATCTGGTGAAATGTTGATGAAAAATTTCAACTATGAAAAACAAAACAAACCAAAAAAAAAATCACATTATTATATAGGTATAGTAAAAACAATACCAATATAATGGTAATATTATATTTTATTTAGTGTCTTTCAATAAATAAACTTAGTAGTATATATCATTTTGGTATTTCGCATTATACTATTTTGATTGATTTTACAATACCAATACAATGGTAGTAAGATTTTTGTTCTGTTTTTAATGTTTCATAGTTGAAACATTTTATCAGTATTCAACCTGAAGATGTGAATGAATCATTGCATGAACATTGTTTTTAACATATTCTTATTTTGCAATTCAACTCAATGAATAATGACTGATTTTTTTCCAATAAGTTTTGATTGTCTAAAAACTTGAAAGGATGCCTCAACATATGATTTGTATAAGGTTAATGTTATATTGTGGTACTCTTTTATTTTTATTGAAATTGTGATACAACTGAAGCCTTTTTCATAATGCATCTGATAAAACAAAACCAAAATCAGGATGAGGTGGGTCATTGAGATGTTTTTGGAACACACAGGTGGTCTTCACGGGGATTGTTCCCAGAGGAGTAACACGTACCTCAAGAGAACCCCATTAGGTCTTTTAGGCATAGATCGATAGCAGGGAAGAGGAGGGGGCAAAACCAAAAGGCTAATCTAGACTCAAGAATATAGGAAAGTAATGAGATGTTTGTGCGCCAACCTCAAAGGCCAAGGTGGCTATAGCATGTCCAACTCAGCACTTCAGTTGGAAGGGTCGTGGGTTTGAGTCCCACTGTGGGCTTGGTTGATTGGTCATTGTCTTGTATATGTTGGCACGGAATGGCTTGTAAGTTTGCTGATCACAGACCAAGGACCCTACAAGTCTGTCTTGGATAAAGGTTAATGTGAGGGACGTAGTAGGTACCCGACATGGATAGCTGAAATCAGTATCACCTGAAAGCTGGAAAAAGTCCCCAGAATCAAAAAAGAGATGTGTATGCCATTCTGTAGCACCACTAGTTTTCTTGTGTAGTAAAGTTAGAAAGAGACAACATGTAATTGTTTGTTTGAACTTAATATGACAACTATGGCAGTTGTTGAGGAAAAAGTCTATACTTTATTGTTAGGGATATCATAAAAAAAACATAACGTCAGTTCACATCGAGATATTAAGTGTTGTTTGCAGCAAAGATGATCTTGTCAATTGCTGTCTACATTAAAGGCAGCTGGTGACATAGTAGTTGGACTGCACGTTTTCCACCGCTGGTTGCTTGGGTTCAATCCCAGGCGGTTGCAAGTGGAATTCATGTAGGACGAAGAGGGTTCATGGCTTTGTCCACCATCTTTCTAGGGATACTCCCGTTTCTCTTGCCAATCCCACCGGTATACTCCATAAATCATTCCCTGCCGTACCATTAATGATCATTTCGCTAAGGATCCTAGGATCGTCTGGTTGATAACTGAGGAACTAGCTGAGAAGGGCTGTGGCTATCTCAGCCAGTTATTGATAAGTAGGGTTCTGGCCACCTGACGAACTAAAGTGAGAAGGAAAATGGGTGGAGTGGGGGATGGCCCCTTCCAAGATCCTAGTTATGGATGATAGGGAGTGCATGTAAGCCAGGTGGGGCTATACAGCTTGAAGTTTAGACTACACACTAATTGTTTTTGGATTAATGCCTAATGCCATTTGCTTTATTTAACTTCCTAATCTGACAATGACAGTTCAATTTTTTTTTTATTAACAACAGCTTAAAGGGCTTAATGGACAAATTTATTCAGGAATAACTAATATTCTGACTTTATTCAAAACTATTGCATTCATTGAATCAACAAATTCCAGAAATTTTATTTTAGTACTAGCCACAAAGGTGTATAGATAATCAAACACAATGAGGTTGTAGAATTATTCAACTGGTTTTCATTGTAGAGTTATTTGCAACATTTCACACGTCATGTCAACATGCATCCTCGGGTAGAACTTTAATTTACAAGAATAAAAATTACTAGCAATTTTGCTGAGAAATAATGAAACATTAAAATATTTACGAATATAATTAAAAGGATTCAAATGGATAAAATTATAATAGAAAACTAAAATAAAGAGTGAACAATGTTTATAACAAATGGAAGGACAAAGAATAAGTCAGAAGAGGCGTACTTATTACATATTTAAATTATCTTACCTTGTTTAAAGGAAAACAAAAAAATTAATCCACAATAATTGTGAGGTATTAGTTATGGGAGTTGTCTTTGTGGCAATTAATCATGTTGATTATAAATTAAAAGTAAAATTTCAATTTTTAGATACAAAACAAGATTTACCTTTAAAACACTGAAAACTTACAAATGTAATCAATGAATACCATGAAACAATGAAAAAGCTAATAAGTATACTGATTTAAGAATTTACAATTGCATATATTCCACAATGAGAATTTCAAGAGCCAATGATTTACTTAAGACTCGCAAAGAAACTTACTTATAAGACTTGTAAAACCATAGGTTTTTGAATGATATTTTAAAATCCATGCTAAGAATTATTCTAAGTAAAATTGTTCAGAATTGTTTTCAATAGGTGAATGATTTATTGGTGTGATTCTGTTAAGTTTCTGTAAAGTGATTTTTTTTTTTACAAAATTATGTTCGAAAGAATTACAAACATCACAATTAAGTTCATGTTCGAGCATCCTTGAATATGTTTTTGGATTCAATATTGAGGATACAAATATTATTGTAGTCTATCTTGTTCTAACTGTAACCTATGGTTGGAGATAGAATTTAATTTCTCTGGGAGGTCTAAAATGTTATTAAGATGTGCTCTTAACTGTTTCAAACATTTTATTTGGTTTACATTTTCAGTCTCCCCCATCGCCTTTTTGTCTTTTACAAGCTGGCCACTCATTTTCTGGAACAAATTTTCCGGGTTTTCTAAAGCATTTTTTTACACTAAAAAAAAAAAAGAAAGCAAGCCTGATACATAAATAAAAATTGAATCACTATCTTTTGCCGGACTTTTTTTTTTTTTTAGGATTACAATGTCTAGTTATAAAACTGTCTCAGCATTTTCCCTGACTTCTAACGATTCTTCTACAAATTTCTTGATTTTCCCAACTTTTCAAAGCAATAAAATTCTCAGATTTTTCCATGTTTTCCAGAAAGTAGCACCCAAGTTTTATATTTTTCAAACCTTCAGGTCAATTCAGCCTTTGATTTCTGATTTTTATTTTATCATTTTTGAAGTGCTTGTTGTTGAGTTTATTTATCATTCGGTTACATGAAATAGTTATAACTTTTGTATCTTTCTCAATCTTGTCCTTGTTATTTAAATTATAAATTAGTTAAATAATTTTGATGTATAATGCAGAAATAATAATTACTAATGATGTTGTTGGTAATGATAATACATCCGCAAACCTTCAAACATTACTTTACCCCTTGTTTTGTTTATTACTTAGGATATCGAAGCCCCTTATTTCCCTTTTTCTTTTGCTATTTACCCTTCTCTTCTTCTTCTTCTTTTTTTCCACTAATAAGACTCTAAAAAAGGAGTCATTTTAATATAAATCTTAAGGTAAGGAGTAAACTTGGAACAGACAGAATTGAATTAAAAATGTTAAGAACCAGTTATCACTTTGAGAAATAGAAGACAATGTTTATTGCCTTTCATGTTGTGATTACAACTCCTTCAATGTAAGTCAGACTAGAAGGGTACTAAAACAGAGACTAAAAGAACATCGGAATAATATAAGGACTGCTGACACAATTCAATTACTCACCGTTGGACTGAAACTGATGTTTGATTTTGTCCTACCATCATAGACAGATACAAAATTTGCTAGACCTATATCAAAAATTCTCCCTAAAAACTAGGGATAAAGTAAATACAATGATTGAAACCAATGCATTTACCAATCTTGATGCCATGCTACACCACATTTAAAACAAATAAAAAGAAACTAGAACCCAAGATTCTCTCTCAAAATATTCTTAAGAACATAATATTTACATTTCCAGCCCTCTTACTTTGTTTCATGTTCTGGTTTGAACATACATTGTACTTCTTGATTAATTTTTTGGTTCCTATGTATTTGAGACAATGAAACAGTCATGATTTTTAATATATTTTTATTTAGACTTTTTTTCATTTGTGCAAGGCACTTTTAGCCTCATTCTCAGGCAACTATAATGTAAAACAATTAGGTTTTTGTGAATACAAAATTTTTGAACACATTCAAAATAAGTATATACATTTTTCAATTAAATACTATATTAACAAAACTTTACATCAACACATATTTGAGCAAATGACGTTATAACATGTAATGTATATCTACAAACAAGAACCTAAATAAAGTTACAATCCGCTCGCCACTGAATTCCATAAATAATTTTCTTTGTCTCATCCATCAATCCATATTTAAGAATTATATTATATTGTTTAAATTTTACTTCCTGTGGATTTTTCCTTCCCCTTAATTATTATTCCATTTGCCCCTTCAACCAAATTCCTTATCCTCTCTACTATATTTTCCTCCCTCATCCCCCCCCCCTTCCTTCTCCTAACACCATCCTCCTCCTTGACTCTCTCTAGTTCATGTGAGTCTCGCAGTCCAGAAGATCTTCTTACCATGAGACCGCTGTGTTGGGGAGTTTTTATTATTATTTATTTATTTATTTAGTCAAAAACAGTCAAAAACTGTATGTGACGTATGGGGGAAAATCATCGGCGCACGCTTTCTTGAGTTTCAGAATCCCTTCCCAACAATTTAACTATTAATAGTTAAAAGATGAAGTAATAATAGTAATAATAAATTTCAGAAAACGAGAGATTATTTCAAAACTAGATATTTTCGTTTACGAGTTATAGAAAACGGCAAATGAACTGGCGATTTGATTTTTCTGTATTGCTAACAAAATAGAAACTCACCCTATGCTCTACTACCACTACAAGCAAAAGGAAAGCTCAACAAAACGTGCGCATAGTGAAGCTACATTTACATCCAGAAGCAAATCAAGGGGCCATCTCAGCATTTGCTCAATGGATCAGGGAAACTGGACAAAAAGCTGATCAAAATGGGGGTCATTGACCCGGAAGCTGAAGTACATTACTTGTTACAGGCATATTGAGTCTTTTTTTTTAAATTATACAATGCAAATGTAAACTAATTCATTATACTATATCTTGGTTTTGTTAAAGTAAACGTTACTATTAACTTAAATTTGTGTACCAATTTTAATAGTTTAATTTCATCTAGCAATGCGTTGTAAAGTAACGTACATGTATTGTATGTGGATTTCTTGTAGTGAGCTGTTCATACTGACACTTGATGAACATGATTTCTACGTCGAGTGTTGTAACTATAAATATCAGTATTACATGAAAATATCTTCTCACCATTAAGTCAGTCAGTTTTGACATACACTACAGATTCATTAATAAATAAGCAAAGCAATGGTAAGATACCAAGCTCAATGAAAAGAGGCTTGCAGGGATTATGTAGATGGCATTTTTTCATTATTCGGATAATTTTCTTTTGCAATCTAAATGTCTGGACACTAAAGGATGAGCTTCCCCAGAATATTATGATATATCTCAGGTGGGGATGTACATTTGCAAAATAATGCAACGAGCTGCATGAAGGCTGAGAGAATTTGAAAGAATCCTGAAGGTTTTACATAATGAGCTTAATTGAGTATTTAATTCTGCCCTCTTACAGGACACGACCAGCCTAAGATGGAATGAAGTCACAATTGGATTCTAAATACATATGTTTTGTAATAACATATAAGCGCTGGAGTGTACCATCAATTTTTTAGATTTCACAAAATATCATGAACTTGGATATGAACATGCTGATAAAATGTATGTTGTGTTATTGCAAATGAATATAAACTTGATAATGCTTTGACACATTATCAATTTATCAAAGAAGTGAAGAATCGAATTTTGAATGAATTTTGTTGATTGACTATTGTACTTCATTTTATTTAATTCTTTATATTTTGTAGTATTATGATTTATATTATGTACTTATAATTTTAAGACCTAATATTGTGGTTTATTACTGTATTTGATTGTAAAATGGGCAGTTGCCTGTAGAAATAAATAAATAAAACAAATAAGTTTTAACACATCTAATGATTTACTCATCTTTACAAGTCTTTACGAATTGAGTATGAGGTCCTGTAGAGACCGATCATAGGCCCTACCCTCTTGCTTTTTATATTTAAACAATATGCCCTCATCCATTATTTTCTTAATGACAAATTAATAGTTAACGTAGGAAAAATGGTTTCAATGCAGTTCTACATTTCAAATCAGCAATTACATGAGCCATCGAAAATTAAAAGTATGTAATTGGCTAGGTAATAAAATTATTGGATCTCTCAAATTGGTCAAACCTCAAAAGGAATAACAAATAAACATGTGAATGACCAATGAATTGAACATTAAATGAAGATCATTATGTTACGTATTCAAAATTCTTTCAGATTCAGTCAGCCTTCAAGCAACTCATTTTCTACCTTTTGCAAAATGCAGCCTGAGATATTCCAAAATATTCTGGGGAAACTCATCCCATTGTACCAATACCTTTAGATTGCAAAAATAAATTTATGATTAACAAATGCCATCCACGAGATTCTTGCAAGCCTCTTTTCATTGAACTTGGAATCTTCACTGGCCTTGTCTATTTATTTATGAATCTATAGTTCTTGGCAAAACTAACTAACTTAATGGTGGGAACATATTTTCATGGAATACTGATATTATAATTACAACACACACAACTGAAATCACACTCATCAGGTATCAGTATTAATAGCAAGACAAGATATAAGATACACAATATACAAGAAATCCACAAATAATCAGGGGCAGATTCAGCCGATCATTTTGGAGGAGTCCATCATCGATCTTTGTTAAATAATAAGCATTTTTTATTATATTGTGTATTATTTTTGTAGTATATATATGTATGCTACTATACAATATTATGTTTTAAATAATTGCATAATTCTAACCTAAGTAAATATTTAAATCAATTTTTCCAAATAAAAGAAAGTAACAAAAGAAAACTAGACCTTTTGGGAGGAGAGTCATCCCCCCCCAGGATCTGCCCCTGCAGATCATTCAAGTACATTACTTTACAGACACTGCCAGATGACATTAAACAATTAAAATTGATTCATAAGTTTCAGTACAAAGTAAAATCTTTTCTGCTGCATTACTGTGTCTAAACAATTAGAGACTATAGTGAGACTACACTATACACAGAGACTATACTGACCATCAAAAAGAAAAACAATTTTTATTTCAACAAAGATGTATAATGCATTAGTTTGTATTTGAATTGTATTAAAAAGATTTAAGATGCCAGTAACAAGTAATATACTTTAGTTTCTAGATCAATGGCCCCATCTTGATCAAATTTGCTGATCCATTGAGCAAATGCTGAGATGACCATTGTTTTTCTTCTGGATGTATATGTAGCTTCACTGTACACATGTTTTGTCCAGCTCCCCTTTTGCTAGTTGATGAAGGAGCAGAGCCGAGGGTATGGGCAATAGTAAAAAATCAAGTCTGGAGATCGTTTACTGAAGCAAATAAGTTTTCTAAAACCTGGCTGCGAAAATTACTAGTTTTCAAATATTGCTAACCTCACTTTGTAGATTCTTTTATTCATTATTCAACTATTTATGCTTAAAACATGGAAAAAAGTTTCTAGAACTCAAGAAAGCACAGATTGTACTTCTCCTCCACACATCACATACAGGTTTTACCTTTGACAAAAATAAATCAAATAGCTATTTTATTATTTCCATTTTTTGTTGTACATTAGTAGATCTTTTAAAGAGCTGCTTTTTATGAACAGGTTTTGTTTAAGAAAAAAATTTTGATCTTCAATTGTGAAGTTTTGAAATGTTAACTTCTTGCAACTTTTGATAATACAGAGACTTCACCAATTTTTTTACACAAGACAAGCACCAATTTTTTTAGTGTCCTTTAATACATACAAGAAACAATTTAAAGAAAAAAATGAAGCTGTTTTTGAGAAAATAATAGTTTTTAAAATTGCCACCTACATTTCACACAAAATTATGAGATCAAGAAAAATTTGCGTTAAAATGATAAAAATATGTATTTATTTATTACTCACAGGAAAATCAGTAACCAAGATTGAGAGAAGTCTCAAAGTTAAAAGGGACATCATTCTCTTTTATCACTCTGTATCTTTATCATTTAATTGTACTTCTGGAGTTCTGTTAGTAGATTTTCATTTTGCCTTTTCCTCCTGGCACCAATCTCAATCAAGCTGTATTCCTGCAAGCCTGGACAACATGAAGGCATGGTCTGAGGAAGCTGTGGCTGCGTTAAAAACCAAAACGAAAAAGGATGATGATATAAGTCAAGAGTTTTGATTTTTTCACTGTTGCCAACAGGCTTTGTTTGCTCATGAATCCCATCCTACTTTTGAGGATAGTTCTCTGTGTATGCTATACCTTTCTCAGTGCTGGTGATTACACAAGTGCGAGAGAGGGGAAAATATAATTCCGTTTTCACTGATGCCATTTCAAGATTCAAAAGTCACACAATAGCTTTTTGAAGAGACATCATCGCAAGTAAAACAAATTCGTAACCATCATATGAAATAACTAAATGGAATCACGCTTACAGAAAAAAAAAATGCTTCCTTACACATTGTGCTCAAATACCTTTTTATTCTCATTCTAAAATTTATTTCATTTTAATTATTATTTTTTTACAATAATTCATTTTAAATGTGATATTTTATTGTTTACATACCTTTTTGCACCCCTGCATTAGCTAGAATAAATGCCTTTTTAGTTAACATAAATGCTTTTTTGTATGCCATTTTAGATAAAAATGAATTCCTGATCTTCTGGGCTCTAGTTATGACTGTCTATTATTGTTCAGATAGTCACTGCCTGAATTGACAGTAATGTTAGAAAAGAAGCTCACATGTTTTCACAGGTTGTGATACTGGCTGACTCCACTAAAATGAACTTTCACAATAACAAGTATGCATTCCAAACTGGCACATCTTTCCAAATCCAAAAACTCCAAAATTTTAAACTTGAAAATCCCCAGAATATTCATTTATTAATATAAAATTTTCTGAAATATGTAGTTATATTGTTTTGATGAAAATATTTATTTTTATGTTAATCAAAATAATTATTTTAGGTAATATGCAAGTAGGTATGTGAAAACTATGGGGCACTACTTGAATTTCCACCAAAACACTTGAGATTGAGGGGGGGAAATATGTATTTACCTCAAAGCCCAGAGTAATAATAATTATATTATTATAAATTTCAGTTCCTTCTGAAGATGTGGATGAATGAATTCCCAAAAATTGTGGATTTATGTAAATTGTTAACATCTATAATAAATGATTTATTTAAGTTACCAATATAAGTGATTGATTTTATAATCTTATTTAACTTACATGAAAGTAAGGACTGCATGCAGATAAAACCAGTCTATGGGCTTTTAGACTTTGACCCTCAGCAGATACAGTGCAATCCACCAAAAAATTCTTCTCAAATAAACTTTTATACACCGTAGCAAGTTCACTGGTGTAGTCTTTCCAACAAACGGACAAAACTGATTCAGCCATGTAGAAATAGTGCTGAAACAATTCGGAAACCACATTATAATACAGCAATTGAAGTAATACATAAATGATGGAAATTAGTATTATTTTTTATTGCAAATTAAATACAAATTTTCTGGTGTGTATTGAGAAACAAATTCATATAAAGTAATAGCCCTATAGCTTCATATAAAGTGACTAGTCATTCACAGCTTGTTCTGTATTTATGTGACAAATAGATTATTATCCCGACAAATGTCTCTTTTCAGAAGTCTTCATTCGGTTGAAGTCTAGAACTTAAGGAAGTCGTTTAAACCCGCACTTCGCGCCGCTGTGGCGAGGGGTAAATCCACGGTGGAGGGGAGGTTAGGCGATTATCATAATTGGTCACAAACGTGTTGTCCTAAGTTAGGGAGGGTAATTTCATCCCAGGGTCTAGTCGGCGCTCCATTAGAAAATAGTGGTGCCTGCAATCGTAGTGTGTACCTCTGTGATAAACAATGCTTTCGTCGTTCGAATTCGTTTCAGCAGTTTGAATTCGAGGCTTTCGTATAAAAGTAAATTGGTAACTATGCGATGAATAGACTCAAGGATGTTTATAGTAAACGCGAGTGCCGAAGGCACGAGCCTCGCCATGACTTAGATCCAGGCGAGAGAAGCGAGAAGACTTGCCTTTGAAAGTAATTTGGGCGTTAAATGCGGCGGAGACGAAGTGTATGAAGGGGGAGCCATGAAAATCGCCTATAGGTAAGATTTTTATTTCTATCAGAGCGCTTAGCGTAATTTGAGGGGGGGGGGGGGATCAAGGAGACTCCCCTCCTCTGCCCCCTCCCCTTCCCATCGCACTCCCCCACCCCCCACCGCCGCGCTTCTCGAAGGGTGTACCGTGTTGCGAACTTTCACCTCGTCAATTATACGAAATATTCTACTGATAGTTATTTGCTGTATAGGTATCTTTATATTCTCTTGACAAAAAAATTCTTTGTGGATTCCTAGTTTGTACAGCAGGGACCCTAAAATTGATCATATTCAGCAATAGTGAGCAATCAATGTTACTCCAATAATTTTCGCAAATATAGGACATCAACATACTTTCAATAAGATCTTAATGATGGCAAATTCTTGCATAAAGAGACCTCGCTATATTCATTAGTTATGAACAGGTCTTCAATTCCCAAATGATAGGCTGTGACTCTAAAATATTTGTTTTGAAATGAAAAGAAATTAAATTGGGTTTTATTGAGATAATGGCACAACAGCTGAGAAATTAAGGGAAAAATTACTTTCAACTGGCTGGTGTAGTCAAAGTATTTATAACAAACTTTCTTTTCAGATATAGTTGGATTCTTGATGTGTATAAATATCTTCCTCTGTAATAAATTATTTATTTTTTCGAGACCCTTCTTTTTAGAAGAGGAAAAACTTATTACCTTAACCCCCTCAGGTCACTTGTTACTGGTACCTAAAGATGTCATGAACAAAAAACAATTAATTTTAGTAAATGAATATTTTTTATAATTATGACTAAATGTAATGTTAAACCATCACATATGAGATTAGTTCAGGTATGCAAAGTTGTTTGAATGTCACAAATTAATTACTTATCTTTTACATCAAGTGCTTCTCTATGTATGTATCTGACCAAACTCATTGTTGCTGCATTATAATAATAATAATAATAATAATAATAATAATGATAACTTCTATTAATTAATTATAACTTCTCCCTCTATTTATTATCTTACTTATCTAATACTTTCACCAGTGAGTCTTTAGTGTACTTGAGAACATTTTGGGGGGGATTGTATTACCTAAATTTGCAGAAGGGCACATTAATGAAAATGTTTCCTAAAGCAGACGTACTGAGAACCGAAGGTTGATACACCACATCAACATTAGGTTCTGAACCTATTTGACTATTAAACAAAAAACCCCCTACTTGTGACATTTTCTGCTTGCGAACACATTATAATGAGTATAAAATTATAATCAGAACCTCAAGTTGACATCCATAGATGTTATAAAATTTTTGAGAACCTAATCCTAACAAACTTCTTAATATTGATGATTTACACTCGTGTAAGATTATTGACAAATAGAACAATTCCTAATTTTTTCCTTGCTCACATCCTAATACCACAAAGCAAACTTATTTCATATTTAGACTAAAGAACAAAAACAAATTTAAGAAATTCATAAGGATTTCCACAGATTACCAGCTCAAGTATACATACCAAATCGTATGCCCATGAAAATCATAATTATATAATTTATATTTTAACCACAAAATTACACTATTTTTTCACTTTTCATGATTACATTCATTTAAAGATCTATGAACAAGACTGAAAGAAAGATAAATTAAAAAAATTGTAAACAATTAAGACTTTGTGTATGAAAAATTGTAAACCAGTAAAAAATTATTTGAAATCAGATCAAAATTTGAGCATGACAAGAAAAGCCTACAAAAGAGGTTGGCATCCCTAGGAGTTTTACAAAATGCCAGAAGATACTGTAACTATGAACAATTTTTTAGAAAACATACCCATTCAAGAACTATGGAGGTAACAAAATAATCTTAATCATCAATGGTTATGCATTTAAAATATGAATGTTGAACTTGGACAAATGAGAAGAGTATTAAATATATTTGAACAATTTTTATGAAGTTCATTATCTGTCACTGAACTGATAATAGGTGTACCATTACCCTTAAAATAAATTTTTAACCAGGGAGCTCTTTTGAGGTCTCCAAGCGACTCATAGTATATTTGAATAAAATTGAATGATTGGATTGGCACTATAAAAGACACTTTAATGCAATTTAGAAGCAGAAACTCAAGAAAATAACAAGACATACCTTAGTTTTCTTTTCACTTATTTGTTCCACTTGAAAAATCCCTTCATTCCTCAACCCAAGGTAAGCCAACAACCCGCAGCAGGGCTAGAAAACTACGTGTTAACTTTTGCGACTTTTAGAGTAAGCGACGCGTCAGTGCTGCGCTCGAACGGGTGGCGATATTACTAAAGCAGACTGCAGAGGTGAGGGCTATGACGTAACATACTCTTGAACCAGGTATGTCCAATATGTTGCACCCTATATTTCAATGTACCGTCCTTTTGAAGTACCGTATTTTAACGAATATAAGAACCTCTTAATTTTTTGAGAGTCAAATTTAGGGAAAAAATTATGGATGAAATGGGGTTGTAGTTACATCATTCATGACTAATTGTAATCATTCATGTTCTTATCGCTGTCTGGTGTATAGTTATAACTCCTTCCAATACCTCCTTATCACTTTCAGTATCACAAGCCTCGAATTTGGCTAATAGTTCAACCTCGTCATCCCCCTCTCTATCTTCCTAAATCAAGTGATCTTCTGAACCATCCATTGAATTTGAAATTCCATATTTTTTAAATGCTTTGACAAAATCTCTGGTTTGTAGTTTTTTTCGGTCGGTCAGACTTGGTAAGATTGTTTCCTGCTGTCGTCATGAATTGATTCCATTCTTCTCTTAGTGCCACCTTGAACGCCTTATTAACAGAGACATCAAGGGGCTGAAGCTGACAAGTCAGGCCACCTGGAATTATAGCCAACTTATTTATTTATTTAGTCAAAAACTGTATGTGATGTATGGGGGACAAAATCATCTGCGCACGCTTTCTTGAGTTTCAGAATCACTTCCCAATAATTTCACTATTAATAGTTGAATAATAATAATAATAATAATAATAATAATAATAATAATAATAATAATAATAACAAAGTTTAAAAAAGTGAGAGATTAA
Organism: Teleogryllus occipitalis; assembly: GCA_011170035.1. NCBI lineage: Eukaryota > Metazoa > Arthropoda > Insecta > Orthoptera > Gryllidae > Teleogryllus > Teleogryllus occipitalis. Next base: position 16,687 of record BLKR01004249.1, on the reverse strand, counting down.
CATTTTAAAAACTAGATATTTTCGTTGCCAAATTATAGAAAACCTTTTTTTTTTAACGGTAAAGCAGCGAACATATTTGATTTTTCTGTATTGTTAACAAAATAGAAACTCACCCTAAGCTCTACTACCACTACAAGCAAAAGGAAAGTTCAACAAAACGTGCGCATAGTGAAGCTACATTTACGTCCAGTAGCAAATCAAGGGGCCATCTCAGCATTTGCTCAATGGATCAGGGAAACTGGACAAAAACCTGATCGAGATGGGGGGGGTTGGTTTTCATATTCTCAGCAATCGTCGTAACATCATCAGTGAGGTGTCCCCTAAAGGAATCAAAGACAAGCAATGCAGGGTTTTTTCAGTAGAGCATGTGGTCAATTTCCAAATATCTTCTTAAATCAGAGAAGCATCCCCTCAGTGTCCATCAAACCCTTTTGATGCATATGGGGCAATAATCACTTGGGAATTTCTTCTTTTGCGAAAGTTTTCCTCTTGAAAATCAACATTGGCTTCAACTTGCTCCCGTCAGCAGCACATCCCAAGACGACACTGTATCTGTTCTCATTTCCACTTTTTTTTATTAACACAGTCTCAGCACCCTTCATGTCAACTGTTCTGTTGCTTGGACAGTCAAATGTGACAGGAATTTCATCCATATTATAGATTTGGGAGAGATTGTAATTGTACTTCTGCCTCAAGGTAATGACAAACTTGTGAAACTTAAGTTTTTGTTTCGTATTCATCCGGCATCCTTTGAGCAAGTCTAGTACGAGTTCTCATTGAAAGCCCTTCTCTTTTTATAAACTTGAAGCACCATAGTGTAGAGCCACTGAAGTCCTCAATTCCGCTTTCTCTTGCTACTTTCAATGCTACTTGCCGGGTCATTTTGGTCGTAACAACTGCACCAAACTCTCTTCGCTCAAGTCACCCAAGTTTTGACCTCTTTCTCTGTCTGTGGCCATTTTGCAGATTTTCCTCTGCATACAGTTTTTGCTTTTGGCATCTTCTAAATTTTTCTTCCTCCTGCCTCCATTGGATAATTGTCGTACGATCTGGTGGAGGCCCAAACTCTCTTTCAGCTGCATGATTGCCAAATTCTTTAGCAAACTCAATGACTTTAAACTAAAAGCTGGCAGTGTAGGCACTTGTTTTATTTTTTTCTGACATTTTTGGTACAAAATTACACAGTAACAAAAATCTACCAGTATCTGCAATGTTTGAGAGCCACGAACAAAAAAGCTGTACCGTACAAAAAAGTTACAGCCAACAAAAAAGTTAATCTCCAGTTTATTATTGTAACGCACGAAATGTTCTCGAAGCCAGTACGATGACTCATCAACGCTCTCATTCGGCGAAACGCGATATCATAGTGCTTCGGATTGTTGTAAACATAACGCCATTGTTTAGTGCTTCGTTAATAAATATGTATAATTAAAGTTGCGTTATAAATTAACCCCTGTTTTCAAGCATATAATTTATACCTTCCTTGCATAAACACCCTTATTTTTAGGGGATCAAAATTTTGGAAAAAAGTGGGTGCTTATACACGATAAAATACGGTACTTACAATTAATTTTAGGATTCTGGAGGAAATTCACAATATCTGCCATGATATTGACCTGCAATGAAAATATAAAACAATAAAATCTCAGTTTTATTACAATTACATCAAGAAGACTTAAATTATTTACCTTGAACCGATGAAATATATTTAAAAATAGATTTTTTTTACTAATGTTCGATAGGAATGAATGTCCAGGGAAACATTCAGGGGATCCAGATATTGACATCGCTACATACCAAGGACAAGGCACAACTAATTTTCATGACACATCGCCAAATTCCTTTTGCGTTCTAGGATTGAAGCGGAGACCGAAAGATTGGTCAAGGGACCGAAAATTGTGTTGGAACAAGGGAAGCAGTCGCCATGGGCTACAATTTTTTTTAAAAAATTTGTTGCGTCCATTTTGACGCAACGCGTCTCGAAGACCCTTACGGGTCGTTGAGCGCTTTGCGCTGTGGAGTAATTCTCCATTATCACTTTTCTGTCATGTCGCGTCACGTCGCAGTCAGTTGCCAAGAGGACCGCCAGGTAGCATCTCCGCGTACGCGCCTCCTACTACGCGCTCCTGCGTCACTACCCAGCGGCCAGAATTGGGAAGGAGTAAGGATAGGGGCAGGGTTTTAGGACACTTCACAAGGGTTGGACTAGCCCTTGTGAAGCAGCCAAACTCGTTTTGTTGGAACAAATTTCACATGAGATTCGACGGGAATCGAACCCGGACCTCAGTGGTGAAAGGCTAGCGACTTCGCTATGTGCCACGAGCGTAGCCTTGTGGTCCCAGTTCCGAAACCCAAGAAGACGCGCATCTGTAGTGCCTACAAAGATACGTAGTAATCAAGATCGAAGTATAGCCTGTACCGATGATTAGAGAAGCGATGACAATTTTGGCTGGAGGGAAGCTGTTAACAACAATAGACTTCGACAGGACTTACACGCGAGTATGGATGGATGAAAACTCTTCTGTGATCCACACCATGAGCATGAGAGGAGTTTTCCGAGTAAAAAGTCTGCCATTTGGAATCTTATCGTCCCCGGCGTCGTTCCAGTGGTTAATGGAAAACTTTCTGAAGGGGATATCAGGCCAGGAGCAGATCCAGTCGATCATTTGGAGGGAGGGGATCATAGATTTTTGTTAATTAACAAACATATTTATTATATCTTGTATATTATTTTTGTATACAATATTATTTTTTAAATAGTTACATAATGCTAACATGGATATTTAAATTGTTTTTGCCATATAAAGGAAGGTAATGAAGGAAAACTCTAGGCCATTTGTATGTGGGGGGGAGGCATGGCATGATATATTAACTGACAGGATGGAAGAAGAACTTGTGGCAGTTTTCTTTCGTCTTCAGAGGAATGGCCTACGGGTAAAACTCGGGAAATAGGAATTTGCAAAAGGCTCAATAACATTTTTGGGATTTCTGTTGGATTAAGAGGGAGTTCAGCCTACCGAAGATAAACTGCAGGCTATTTATTTGCCTGGCAGCAACCCAATAAGATGAAAATCAGCTGGAATCATTCTTGGACCATATCAGTTTTTACGAAAGATTTATTCCTTAATCATCAGAGTTACTACAGCTCCTGTACCAGTTATTATATTCTAATGATGGTTAGAAATGGTTCCCACGACAGGAAAAAAGTTGTTTTTTTTAATTTACGCCCAAAAACAATCAAAACTGTGTGTGGCGTGTTACGGAGAGAAGCGATTTCGTCGCACGATCGATGCTCCCAAACCACCGCAGGAAAAGCTCTCGTAGAGAAAAAGAATGACGTTGATAACTTTCGTAAATGAACATAACTGAAGAACTGTGGTTCATTACTTGAGAGTTACTTATTTTCAGTAAAACATTGAAGATATATTTTTAGCTAAACGCCATCAAAAAGATGAAGAGTTATACGAGTTAAATTACTTTCCTATATATTATTTTGGTACATGAGTGCTTTACGTTACGCAAAATGTGAATATTTGTGATTTCAAACACTCGAAAAACACGTAAAATTTCTTTTAAAAAAGAAATGTGCTCGTGTGGACATGAACCGTCAACGAGGCGCTCGGAAACGCCCCTGGGCCCCCCTGAGTCCCCAGTTGCTCGTTCTGCGCGCACCCAGGGGCCTTTTCGGCCTGAGGCGCGGCAACAACGCGCGCAGAGCTCTGCGCATCTGCGTCCGCGCAGCGCCCCGCCCACTGCGCGCGATCTCTGCGCAGAAGGCGGCGGCGGCCAGCGCCAGCCCCGCGCAGAGCAGCGCCAGGTGCGGCCGCAGGTCCTGCAGCGCCAGGGTTCGCACCCCGCCGCCCTCCTCCTCTACTTCGTCCGGACGCAAAGACACTCCAGCGATCAGGCGCCAATACATCCCCACCGATCGATTGAAGTCGTCTTCCCACTTTAGATAAAGTCCCGCGTCTCGGAACTGAATCATCTTCACATTGACTACGTCGATCCACGGCCAATTCCTGGAAGTATGTAAGCACATGGGAACGTTTGAAGACCCTGCATCTAGGAGAAGGCCTGCGAAGTGTCAATAAGTCAGTTGTTTTATGTACGTATTGAGGCATCAAATAGTTGCTTATTGGGCTGCTATTTTCGGCAGAATTGTATATTTAATTTGTTTTAAATATTTCTCGTATTGCATTCTTAGTTCGAAAACTATTATTTTCAAAAAATGTGCATGATTTTATTTTAAAATCTAACTTATGGACAACAACTTTTAACTGAAGAAAATATTTGTGGGTTAAATGATGTACTTGGGCGAAGGGGTCCACAAATTTTGTAACTTTTGCAATTTTCGAAAATGCATGGAAACATTGAAAGCTGAGTTCTATTTCATCCGTATAAGTGTGTTTCACTCTATTCTTACAAGAATTTAATGAAAAAAACGGAACAATCTTTGTGACAATTTGAAAAAATTCTCACAGGCTTCGTGTAAAGTACCGCCAAACCATTAAAAATTCTTTAAAATGGCAGGGCTTTGAGTCGGGCCAGATCGACTGGTGAATATTCATTTTCGCTGAACATCTGTACTGCGGTGTTTTCCAGAGCTGCCTCTCAATTCCACTGAAGGCCCGTCACCACGGTGGCATTTAGGCGCGGTTTTTCGCGTCTTTGAATATGTCAAAATGACGTTGATATCATGCTATTCAGTACATTTAGCTGTATCCTTACAAAAAGTATATATACAAAACTTTTGGCGCAGTTTTTGAGATAAGTGTGTGTATATTAATGCCTATATTTCTTTCAAATTTTATCGAAAAGCTTTTTTTAATTGAACGTGACATTTTTTAAAGAACTAATTGTGAGGAACCCAGTTTATTTAAAGAAAATATATCGTTAATAATGTTGGTGTTCGAGGGATTTCTCGGATTAGATGGCACAGGGCATCAGCTGATGTCACTGAAGCGGCTGTCCGGAAGAGAATTCTAGCGTCCGACTGCTCGGATTGGTAGTTTCCGATGGTTTCTCCGATCAACTCCAGGCGAATGCCGGAGTGGTACCCTAACAAACGCCACGGACTGCACACGAACTACCCCTCCTCCTTGTTTGATGCTCATTCCTTACATGCACTGCTTTCCACATATGACGGGGGATTAAAGCTTGTTCCCTAAAGAAAAGGATTTTCCCAAAAATTAATATTGTCCAATTGATCTGGCTCGACGATGCCCTACATAACATATATATATATATATATATATATATATATATATATATATATATATATATATATATATATATATATATATTTAATTCAAAGGTCCCTTTTCTGGCCGAAGCACCACAGTACCGGCAGCGTATAATCGACTCTGACAGTTCAATCACTGTTGCCACACATTACTATTAAGCACATGGCACCACCTACATCACAGATAAATAAAATCTCAAAACATTAACACTTTTCTGAGAGGCTATGGCACGGTCTTGGTATCATGTTGATAACTTTCGCCAAAGCCGAACCTTATCGCCTCCGCGACTTCGTATGAATCAAATGAGCGGCAGCGCTGAACCCTGGCTGAAAAAAAAAGAAAAGAAAAAAAAATATCCTCGCAAGCTGATTGCTTCAGAGCAGGTCACATGACTACCACAGTAGGTGCTGCGAGAACTGTCAGAGTGGCTTGTACGTGGCCGGTACTGTAAGCTGTTTAAGAAGCTACGGTATCGTTTGAAAAATGTTTGCCATATGGACTATAAAATAAAAGGGCTGAAATTGTGGTACACGCAACCTAGTAATACCCATATCACTCATGTTTAGTAATGATTTAGTAGACAGTGGTCCTACAGAATAACACAGACTTCCTCGAACTAGTGAGTATTCTAATCTTTAGTTAAATGAAAAGATTCGTTGCAGGTTAGCTTTTCGGTTTTGCCCCACTCTTTTCCCTGCTGCCATTTATTGCTGATTAAAGGACATTTTTTTTTCACATTTTCTTATTGTGTCCTTGTAATAATAGAACTGAAATATGACTTCAAGAATATTATTGAAAAGTACAACGTGGTCCTATTTACAATTTTTTAAGGTATGTAACGCTGCTGCGATTTTTTCCCCCTTCACAGAAAGATTCTTTTGTGGTTCCCAGATTCCCTAAAAGAGAAATTTTCTCGCCGCTAAGTGTATTGCGCGAGCATCATAACAGACAACAGGTTAAACACTTGAAAATTTCCACCAAATATAATTATTTCACACGCCTGTCTGATTAGCAAGCAGATGAATTTAAAATATGTAACAATGCATTGTATATTAAAGGAAATGAAAAATCACTAAATGTATACTCTTAACATTATTATAATACGCTTAAACTTAAGTAACTTTTATTTGGCAGGATTGGTACTAAGCACTGAAAACGTTTGCGGTATTTCCCACCAATTTGTACATTTAGTTGAATGCACACATGATGTAAGGACAAGCTAGAAGTGAGAAAGATTTAATTGTCATGTCTACAAATATGATAATAGCATTCATTTATTTGTTATTGGAATATATCTTTATTGAAAAAACAACTATGAATTTGGAACAATTTCTGAAGGAAAGTTGGCAACAACTATGAAAGATTTTAGCAGACCCTGTTGCTACTAATATCTCCAGTCCCAGGAGGTACAGGAGATGGAGATAGAAATTTTGGAGGTACTTCTTTATACTTGCTTCATACTACTTTGCAATGGTAATGCAACACTTTTGCTTGGAATGTTTTTCAGATCTGTATTATTTTACTTTGTGTCTGATCACATAATATTCATATAATTCTTATCAGTGATAATCTAATTTGTCAGTAGCCATATAATGTTCATGAAATGTTTTATTTTTGATTCTAAAATTATATCGTGTATTAAAAGGGTGCAAACTTTTTTGTAATCTAGAATCTAATCTGACTGAATCTTTGAAATCAATTAAAAGTCATTTGTCTATAAATGTATAGAAATTAAACATTGATAAAACTGTATTAATAATTTCATGTTTCATTGTTTTTACCTACACCAGAACAAAGTAAGGTATGGAAGTAGGCTATGAAATAGTGAATCAAGCTGCCAAAAGTTTTTTGGAATATTCATAGATACCAAATAATTTATAACAAACATGTTGACACACTTTTTAATAAAATAAACTCCAATATATTCCTCTTGAAATACTTTTCCATATACCTGGAAACAAATGCACTTATTTCACTCTATTATGGCATAATCTCAAAAGTACTGAAATGTGATGAGGTACAACACAAAAAAATACGGATAAATTAATAGCCGTACAGAATAAATGTATCAGGCATTTTCGAACTGAACCTGATACAGTCCTGTGAAGATTTCTTTAACAAAGATGAATTACTGCCCGTTGCAGCACTCTACTTGTACAAATTATGTCTATTATTGAGAAATGATCACAAGCAAAGTATGTGAGTAATAAAGAGATACATAACTATCATACTAGAGGGCATAGAGACTATACAGGATTTACACTAGCAAGTCTTCAACTAACAAAGATCCATTCTGCATTGCTGAACAGATATTTAATAATCTCCCAGTTACTTTAAAATCAGCTGATAATAAATATATCAAATCATTGCTTAAGTATCTCTTATATTTGTGTGTCCATACAAGATATCTGAACTGATTTTACTTTTCTGTAATTATTAACCACACACCACTGCAAGAGTGGACTATTCATTCATTCAGTTCACTAAGGCAATGAACTATTAGTAATATAGTAAATAATGTAATTATTACTAATATTCATGATATTGTAAGCACATACATTTATTATTACATCTAATGTATTCAAGTTATTGTAAGTTAAAAAATTACTTCTGTAACAAAATAAAATTACAAGATTAAGGATCGGTCACTTTAACCTGAATTACAGTCATCTGTTCAAAAAATCCAACCCTGAACCCTGTCCTCAATGTGGCGCTACTGTGTCTACTCTTCATTTTATTCTTGACTGCCAAAGACTTGATAATATAAGGAAATCATTAAACATAGAAGGCAGTTTATATTCACTGTTCAAATCAGAAGGAGGTTGTAAAAAAATAGAACTAAGTAAATTGTTGAATGTTATATAATAATGATGCAATTTTTGTTATATTGATATAATGTTTATGGTGTAATGATTCAACTATTTGTAACCTTGAAATGTAATGTACTGATGTAAACACAATGAGGTCGCTGATGACCTGAGCTGTTATAAAGTGACCATAAATAAACAAATTTAAAAATTAAAAATAAAATAAAATTACTCGCTCTAATTGTAATTTCATTAATATATTTGTAAGATGTTTATAATGTTCTTAACTGCAGTAAGCACATTTCTGAGGTCACAAGCCCCGTTGAGAAGGACGTACGCAAATTAATTAAAAATATTCAATTTGTGAGGCAGGAGGTGTTACAATGACCTAATGCCATCGAACACTTTAAAAAATTAAAGTATATTAATATAATGAATTGTTAATGTTATTTTTAATTTGTTGCAGAGACTTTTGGGTATTTTAAAATAATAAACAATATTTTAATGTTTATTGTAAGCTCTTACATGTAATAATCATGTAATTTATGAAGTGAACCATTTCAATTATTACTTGTTATTGTAATTAAATTTAATTCCAGTTGTAATTGGAATTATGGTAATTAAATGTTTATTGTAGTCATTAACAAATATTTTAAATATATTATATTTATATATTTTTACTGTAAACTAATTAAATTGTTACTGTGTATTAATACAGTTCCAAAAAAGTGTACTTCATATTCTAATGGAAATTAATTGCTGAACAGACTTCATACTCTTTGTAAGTATATAAGCAATTAAAAAGTATTATTATTATGATTATGATTATTATTATTATTATTATTATTATTATTATTGGTGGTGGTGAGTGAGGGAATATAAGATTTATATTAAAACCTAAAAAAATCCATTAAAAAAATTATTAAATGATAGTTATATGGACAATTGCAATTATTTAATTAATATTCCTGTCACATTTTCCATCCATCAAAGTCAGACCTTGCTGGAAGTTGAAAATAAATGTTGAGAGTAAAAAGTTTATATATGTAAAAATAGTGTCTTGGTTTCTACAAAAGTTACAATGCTTTTAGAATAATTATGAGTATAGTTTCGTGCTTGGATGTCAAGTACCTGACAAAATTTGATTACATTGAATAAAATTGATTTTGTTTTAGAGGATGGCAAAACTTTGAAATGCTCTCCTGTAAAATTCACAGCAGTGCAGAGAGACCTTTTTACTTTAGGGTCGCGATTTCCTTTTAAAAGTTACGGAATTCATTCGCTTCAGACATTTTGTTAATGCTTGTGAAATATCAAAATATAACAATCTTATAGCTATTAAGGAATCATTCTGTGATGTCCATCTTGTAAGATGAAGTTCTTTTAATGTAAGATGATTTCGTTTCTCATCTAAATCCATCACTGTTGATAATACTATGTTCCACCAATAAATGTTACGATAAAAGAATACATAAATTCGATTCAGCAGGCTGTAAAATTTCTGAACTTTGATATCCCATACCTAGCATCATTAAGCACAAAATCTAAATTATGAGCAGTACAATGCACAAACAATGCATGGTTAAAATTACTCATTTTTGTTCTGAACACCATTGTAAATTTCATTTATAAACTGCTGCGTCATTACATCCTTCACCTTTTGATTTTAATCGAATTCATGTTTCTGGATGGTTACATGTCGTAACATTTAACTTAGTTGGTCAACTTTTGATTATTTATATATATATATATATATATATATATATATATATATATATATATATATATATATATATATAGTGACGTTTGAGGCATCGCCACAAACCCCACAACGCCCACGCAGCATCAGCGGAGATGTGAAGATCGAAGGAATACAAGAAAGCCGATTACACATCGCAAATGGCGCTACCTATTAGTTGCGGCCTGAAGCGCGAAGTGTCGCGAAGCCGGCAGTAACGAGGCTACGTGATTTAAGTAGAACACTGTATGAGATGGTTGTAAGAACTGTGAAAATTTAGGATGCAGCAGAATAGTGGCCGCGACTGCGGAACTGTGCGAGTTTTATAAAGCATTAGTGAAACGACACGCCAGCTAGCACACGCAGAGAGACTGGGCAATACGCGTACGCGTGAAATGTACATTTTCCCAGAAGCAGGTCATTGTCTACAGAATCCTTGCCTTACAGAATGCCTTGCTAAAATATAAAAGCGTTAACGATGTTATATGCTTTCATCCAGATATTGACGGATGTCTTCGGTAGCAAAGCCGTTTGCGTACTTCTACCTTCGCTAAAACCAGACATTTCTATAATATTTACTTTTCTACAATATTCTTAAAGCCATATTTTAATTCATACATTAGAGGACCGAAAAACGGAGAAAAACAAGTCTTTTAGGCGATGGGCCAAAACCGGAAATGTAACTCAGACTAATGAGAAAAGGGAACAGACTTGTACCAGAAAGTCTGAGCAATACCATTGCACCACTGGTTTATTAATTGTTTTACTACTAAATGTACTTACTTCTTCGTAGTCATGTACGTAGAGTCGGGTTCCAGATAGATACGTTTCATCGACCATGCTTTTCGATAGATGTGCGAAACTATGAAGGACCAGAAGTTTTCGTTTGAAAAATATCCATATTTATTTTCATCAAAAGTCGGTAGCAGTTGTCCCAAGTCGTTGACAAATTTGAAATTGAGGTGAAACAATTTTTGGTAAGATAAAGAAAGAAAGGTACATGACATGTAATGTGAACATACATTTTTCGAACGTTCTAAGAAATATTGTTGCTCTTTTAGTGTTAAAACAGGTATTCCAGAGGCATATAGTTTGTCCATTGTATCGATCGCCGGGTAACATTGAGGTTTCATAATGAGGTCGAAGAGCCGGCCCTACAAAGGAAACACGAGCTCAGTACACTATCCACTGTGAAATCAGAAAAAATAACATTTCCCAGCACCAATAAAAACGTGAAATAAAGGGCATTTCCCACTTAAGTTCGAAGTAAGCAAGTCTGTTTTTAATTCGAAGTATGCAAGTAGGCAAAGTCAAGGAACAGGCAAGCGTGGAGGGCTGTGTGCTCACCTGGTAGGCGGCGGCGACGACGACGGCGGAGGCGAGCAGCGCGGCGGCCAGCTGCAGGCGCTGCGGCGTGGCGCGCACCCTGTCCTGCGGGGCGCCCCCGCACGAGGAGAAGGCGCGCAGCGCGGCGGCGGCGCTGGCGGCCAGCGACTCGCCCGCCACCACGCGCCACGCCAGCGCGTACGCCACCGCCGTCCCCAGCAGCACCAGCCAAATTTGGTATGAGAACACGCGCAGCGGCAGCGACCACGCCGGCAGCTTCAATGGCGGAGGCACGACCACTAAATGCCTATCGGTGGACTGTGAAGTCTCCACGAAGTACAATGATAACATCTCCCCGAGTTCCGGATAAATCGGAACAAAAGTGAAATCCACGCGGTCAAGTACGACGTCACGTGTATAATCAGTAAGTGCGTCTTGTATTGTTGAGTAATATTCCTGAAACATTTCGAGACACTTTACTCAAATTTAAATGGCTTTTCAAATTTAATGAATTTATCATTGGCATTATTTCATTCGATTTTGACGCTTAAAACTTTTCCCCTTTAAATATGGCTTGCACATCTTTAAATTTCTCTAGATAAACTTTTTAAAACAAAGTTTGGCACATTTTTTTGTGCTGAATTGGTAGAGAAATTTAATACCAAATTCAAATTATTTTCATTTCTAAGTTAAAATATATTTCAATATAATCGTACAACATATATTGCAACAAATCGTACAGTTTTATGTGTGTAACAGTGGCGGCCAGTACGGAATTCTATTCGTGGTGTCAGTGATACATCAAAACAAAACATATGTTACCGACTATCGATGTTCAAAATTAAAACAGTGACGTTAATAAATCATTGATTAAAAAACATAAAACTGATTTAGAAGAACGCCGAAGAACTGCTAACATTTGTTGATTTTTTTTATTTTTTTTTATTTTTTTTTATTTTTGCACAAAAAGCGTAGGAAATGTATCTGTAAATTCTAACTATTTGCATCATCCATACCTGCAAGTATTGTTTACGGCGATTTCAATATCTGTTCATATCCAGTATGGAGGTAACATTCAAGGCCATTGGGCGATGGGAATTTTTGAACGGATTATAACATTATTAGCCACTACGATTCATTGGTATGTCCAATGTCAGAGGCTTAAACTTATTAGAACAAAGCTGTGCATAACATTTAGAAATTTTCAACACATGAAAATACTTTTAAAACAGTTTACAGCGTTGGCGCAGCACATTCAAATAATTTATACGTATACGAGAAGTAACTAGTGGTGCTACCGAAAGGTACAAACTTTCTCCTACTCGTTAGCTTTCTAATTTCTTTGGTCTGAACTAGCTTTTCGGACTTGCCACAAACTCTTACTGTCATCTATCGCCGCCCAAGAACATTTTTTCAAGTTTTTGGTTTCCTAATAGTAGAACAGAAATATTACTTTATAAATTTTGTAGAATAGTAAAGAATCTTCGTGCAAGCAAATTTCCGTAGGACAAATTTGTAGCCGTTTTTAAGAAAATTTCATTTAAGCGTCACTGTAAATGCGAAATTTAGAGTACTTATTTACACAAATCTTCTGAGTTTTTTAAAAACTTTATTGGGCGTCATTTAAAGTACTTCCAGTCACAAATGCGTTAATGTACACATATTGCTAGAAATGTGCATATTAGTGGCGTGAGAGATATTTAAAAAAATACATTTATGTGAAATACAGCAAAATGAATTTTGGCTTCTTAAACAGAATAAATAGCAATATTCGTATGAAAATTTGAAAAAAAAAATAATTCGGTTTTTGAGAAAATGGCGTTTGAGCGTTTTTGAAAATGCGGAATTTTGAACTCATTTACACAGAAAACGTTTGACTTTTCGAGAAACCTCATAAGACATCTCTCAAAGTACAAATACTCATTAATACAATAATGAGTACAAATTGCTGCTAATTTAAATATTAACGACGTGAAAGTCAAGTCCAAAAAATACATTTTTGTAATTTTTGAAATAACAAAAGAATGGAGTGTTTATGTTATCTTGTGGAGTACATTTATCACTATCCCTACAAAAAGTTTAAAGAAAAAATTGGAGTAGTTTTGCGAAAATCTTACTTTTGTTATTTTTAATTTCTCACTACCGTTTACGCAGTAGAAAGTTATCTTATGCTGCGCGGAAAATCGGCGAATTATGAACAGAAAACTCTTATTAAAAGACTCTGGTAACTAGAAAGTAGATAAATTTAGTTGCTAAATTTAGAAAAATACCTCTAACACATGGTGCTGCAAGCACTCCGGTTTCGTGGGTCATAGATACCGAAAAAATCGATTGACAGCAAAACGTGTGTCTGTGAATAATGCTAGCGGCTAAAGAAAATTGACATTACCCAAGCGATGTAGCTGATGTTGCGGCCCCTAGAATTTGAAACTGAGATTTTAATTTTTAGGTTACTTCACATGAAACTCCTAGGACTTTTTCAAAATTTTCAAAAAAATGGCTCCAACGTTTTTGATTAAACTCTATTGGTTAGTGAGAATGACGTATAAGAGAATGGTGCAGGTTACAAACCCTGATTTTTCGAAAATTACAAAAATTACAAATTTTTCCGGCGTTTTTCTACAACTACATTTATGAATATAGATATTTTTCTCTTAATGAAATCTGTACTTTAAAGATAGATTTTGAAATAAGGTCTTGTACAAATTTTTGCAAAATTCGAGTACTTTCCGCTTAAATATGCGAGAAAGTATGGGTGAGAAAGTATGTGCTATTTAGCTCCACTAATTTAATATTTAACCTATTCCACGCAATATTGCATGAAAACCCCAAAACTGGAGAAAAAATTATGGGAAAGAAAAATGTTTATCTTCAATTTTGTAGTTGTAAGAAGACGCGGAACAAAATTTGAAACTTTGCAATTTTGAAAAATTTAGAGTTAATAGTGAAAATAGGAGCTATGCCACCTTCATAAGTGTATTTCACTCTACTCTTACAAGAAGTCTAAAGAAATTTTTTGGAGAAAACTGTTGAGAGAATTGTTGCGAAAACTTTGAAAATGTCCAAGGGGTTTCATGTAAAGTACCCCTAAAAATTAATGAATGTTTTACAAAATAGCAGAGCTTTGAGCGAGGTCAGATCGACAGGAATCAATTCAGTTTGGAAAAATCCTTCGTATATTTTAGGTCCTAATGTTGTTCTCAGGCGACAGACGGACGAATATGAAGAAGGAGGAGGAAGGATGGATGGGATGGGGATGGGGATGGGGATGGAGATGGGATGGGGATGGAGATGGGATGGGGATGGGATGGGGATGGATGGATGGATGGGATTGGATGGATGGATGGATGGGATTGGATGGATGGATGGATGGGATTGGATGGATGGATGGGATTGGATGGATGGGATTGGATGGATGGATGGGATGGGATTGGATGGATGGATTGGATGGATGGATGGATGGATGGATTGGATGGATGGATGGATGGATGGGATTGGATGGATGGGATTGGATGGGATTGGATGGATGGGATTGGATGGATGGGATTGGATGGATGGATGGGATGGGATTGGATGGATGGGATTGGATGGATGGGATTGGATGGATGGATGGGATGGGATTGGATGGATGGATGGATGGGATTGGATGGATGGATGGATGGGATTGGATGGATGGATGGATTGGATGGATGGATGGATGGATTGGATGGATGGATGGATGGATGGGATTGGATGGATGGGATTGGATGGATGGATGGATGGGATTGGATGGATGGATGGGATCGGATGGATGGATGGATGGATGGAATGGGATGGGATGGAAGAAAAACAACACTTTTTCGGTATCTGGGGATCCCAAAACGTGTATTTCTATTGAAATATCGAAATCGATTTTCTGCAGCATTACATAACTTTATATTTTCTTAAACTTATTATTTTTTTAAATTTGTTGCGTCGTTGTTAACGCAACGCGTGTCTAAACCCTTGTTGGGCGTTGAGCGCTTTTGTTGGAGTAATTCTCCGTTACCAAGTAATTACTCTCATTACTTTACTGTTGTTGTGGAATTACTAATTATTGTGTTTGTCAAGTCTCGTCACGTCGCAGTCAGTCAGTGCCTTTTATCCCTTCGGCCAGGGGCTCGACGACGTTAGATCTCGGGGTTCCTGGCCGGTCACCCAACCACGAACCCGCGAGTCTCGAATTCGCTTAACCTTCGTGACTTCACGGAGCGTAGTAAACGAATTCGGCAAGCGCCGCCGGCTAGCTATTTCACCGCCGGCTATTTCGTATATTACTCCTTATATACGTACTTATACGAGAACGTAAAAATTAACTATAGAAGAATATAATAATTGTTCTTACGAACGGATTAACTTACGTCCGATGTGCTGTTGATTTCTCTCCCGTAAAAGTGAAGACGTGTTTGGATCTCTTGCTCCTGGAGGTACACCGGGCCTGCGACTCGCATGTTGATTCCGTCAACAACCTCTTCAATGAGAGACGTTTTAAGATCATTTTCGCGTACGTAGAGCATGACTGCTCCTCCGAGGTTCCTCGAGCGAGTTGCCACCAGCTCTTTGGCCTCGCGCGTGCATGCCTCACTGCGCTGCTCACACTGGGTGAGCCACTCCCCGCTGCCCCCAACGACATCGACGGCCAGCGCCCACCACCGCCCCTCCCCCGCCCGTTCGCGCAGCAGCAGCCCGCGGAAGCCCTGGTGGCGCTGCCACAGCGCGGCCAGCACGCGCCGCCCCGCACGCAGCTGCGCCCCAGCCACGACTCCCTCCGGGCGGCTGCTGCCGGAGCTCCCGCCCGCACGCGCGCGCCGCCCGCCGCTCATTTGTTCCTCGAGGAACACCTGCGAACCCCGCTCGCCCTCCAGCTCTTCCTCAGGGAGCTTCTTCACTCGCCGCCCGCCGCTCATTTGTTCCTCGAGGAACACCTGCGAACTCCACTCGCCCTCCAGCTCTTCCTCAGGGAGCTTCTTCACTCGCCGCCCGCCGCTCATTTGTTCCTCGAGGAACACCTGCGAACCCCGCTCGCCCTCCAGCTCTTCCTCAGGGAGCTTCTTCACTCGCCGCCCGCCGCTCATTTGTTCCTCCAGGAACATCTGCAAACCCCGCTCGCCCTCCAGCTCTTCCTCAGGGAGCTTCTTCACTCGCCGCCCGCCGCTCATTTGTTCCTCCAGGAGCCTCTGCGAACTCCACTCGCCCTCCAGCTCTTCCTCAGGAAGCTTCACCTGCTGCCCGCCGCTCATTTGTTCCTCCGGGAGCCTCTGCGAACCCAGCTCGCCCTCCAGCTCTTCCTCAGGGCGCTTCTTCACTCGCCGCCCGCCGCTCATTTGTTCCTCCGGGAGCCTCTGCGAACCCAGCTCGTCCTCCAGCTCTTCCTCAGGGAGCTTCTTCACTCGCCGCCCGCCGCTCATTTGTTCCTTCAAGAGCCTCTGCGAACTCCACTCGCCCTTAAGCTCTTCCTCAGGGAGCTTCTTCCCTCGCCGCCCGCCGCTCATTTGTTCCTCCAGGAACACCTGCAAACCCCGCTCGCCCTCCAGCTCTTCCTCAGGGAGCTTCTT
>BLKR01004248.1:0-114915 GCA_011170035.1 Teleogryllus occipitalis | reverse complement strand
AAGAACGGTAGCATTTGAATATGCTTGGATGCGAGAAAGCTGAACGCGGTCACGATCCCACGGTATGAAACGCCACCCACGATCGATGAAATGGTCGTCAAATTAGGAGGGGCAACGGTTTTCAGTGCGCTCGATTTTTCGTCCGCATATTGGCAGATTGAAGTCGAGAAGAAGAGCCAACAGTACATCAGTTTCAAGTTTGAGGGGACGGTGTACTCGTATACGCGGCTGCCATTTGAGCTGAAGAATTCGGGGGCAGCGCTGATTCGTTACCTGAATGACGTAATCCCGGAAGAATTAAAAAACACGATAGTTATGTACGTGGATGACATTATTTTGTTTTCGGCTGATCTGCAATCGCACATGAGGAAATTGGAAGAACTGTTTCGAGTATTTAGAAGAAACAATTAAAACTGAATTTGGAAAAATGCGAATTTCGTAGAAGAAAAGTACAGTTCATGGGACATGAAATTTCAAGTGAAGGAATGAAGATGCAGGAGAGCAAACGGGAAATCATCAGAAACTTGCCACCACCCAAAAATGTAAGAGAGCTACGACGATTATTCGGCATATGTAACTATTACGCGCGATTTGTGAAAAATTATTCGCAAAAAGTAGTACCACTCTTACATCTATTGAAAAAAAGGGAATAGATGGCATTGGAGCCAACAATGCCAAGAAGCGTATCAGCAGTTGTTAGGGGCTTTTGAGCGCACATATATAGTGCAATATCCGGATTTTCGACGACGCATGTATGTTCAGACAGACAGTAGCGGATATGCATTGGGGGCAGTGTTATTTCAGTTAGGCGATCACGAAGAACAGCAAATTATTGCATTAGACAGCCGATCGCTTAAGGGAAGTGAACGGAATTATGGGGCCACGGAGTTGGAGGCACTAGCTATTGTGTGGGCGACACAGAAGTTTAAGACGCTGTTGATTGGGCGTCCATTTACAATAATTACCGACCACAAAGCTTTAACGTTTTTGATGAAGAGCCACACCCATAATGATAAGTTGTTGCGTTGGGCACTATGGCTCCAGCAATTAGACTTCAAAATAAAGTATTGTGAGGGGAAGAAGAACTTGCTCCCGGATTATCTGTCCCGGATCAAAGTCAGGAAGAAAGAAGAGTGCGAGGATGTAGTTGCGGCTATCCGAGTACCCGATATCAATCCGCGATGGACAGTTGGGGCGGTGAGTGATATGCAACAAGGCGATCCATTTACTCGGGAAGTAATAAAATTGCTGACAGGACGGCCTTACGATGCCAATTATATCAGCAGGAGAAAAGACCAAGACCTTAACAATTGGAGGCTGTATGATGGAATATTGTTACGTAAAGTCAACGGCCCGGAAGGAAGGTTTAGAATTTGGATTCCTGAAAGAAACCGGAGGGAATTGGCGGCATCTACTCACGAGCACTATGGTCATTTTGGCGGCGGAAAGATCGTGCAGATACTAGCCGATTATTGCTACTGGCCAAATATGGGAAAGGAGGTTAGGCAGATAGTAGGTGCATGTGATATTTGCCAGAAGACAAAGCAACCGAATAGGCATTGTGAAGGGGAGTGGCAGGCAATTGTACCGCGGGGGGACCGAGATCTATATGCTGTGGATCTTTACGGCCCATTGCCAAAAACAAGATTCGGTAACCAACACCTGTTTGTAATTTTGGACGTGTTTTCCAAATTCGTGCACATTTTTCCGATCCGCAAGCCCAATACTGCCAGTTGTGTTCGCCAAGTAAAGAAATTTATAGAAATGTGTGGAAAACCAGCCCGGAATTTGAGTGACAGGGGAACGCAATTCACGAGTGATAGGTGGAGGGAGGAAATGGAAGCATTGGATATTTCCATACACTTCACGGCGGTGCGGCATCCGCAAAGTAACCCAAGTGAGCGGGTAATGCGAGAGCTGTCGCGACTCTTCAGAGTATATACGGCGGAAAATCACCGTTCATGGTTCGAGGCGGTACCTACCTACTTAATGAAGTCCTAAATGATGTACCACATTCCAGTACCAACGTAACGCCGTGGGAGGCGCATTTCGGAACCAAGAAGACGGGACCGTTCGACAGTATCCGGATTCCATCGGAAATCAGCGGTATACGAGAAGTGGCATCGAACCATCAGATTATCTATGAGCATTTACAGAAGTCAGCAGAGAAGCGAAAAAGGGCCCAGAAACAATGCCAACGGAGGACGTTTCGAGTGGGGGACAAGGTGCTCGTCCGATCGTCTCATTCGTCCTCAACGGACCAGAAATTGTTTCGGAAGTTCTTCCCATTATATGACGGTCCGTACGTTGTAAGCAGAGTGTTAGAAAATAACAATGTAGTGTTATCTGATCAAGGCAAAGAGAAAGGCGTTCAAAATATTTATGATGTAAAGCTGTATAAAGAGCTAAGATGATAGGTGGTAATAGCTTGGTAACCGAGGTAACGAAGTTGAGATGAGAATAGTTTCCAAAGTAGAGTATACAAAGAATTGAGATGGATGGTGACAGAAATAGGTGACAAAGATGATAAAGATTAAATGTTAAAGAATGGCTTGGAGGAACAAAGATTAAAGTTTTAAAAAGGTAGTTTTTAGGGAATAGATTAAGATTTGTTGTAAGGAATAATTATAAGCAAGAAAGGAAGATTGTCTAAGTTAAGGCATCGGAAAAAAAAGGGGGTGACATTGTAGCGTGTGACAGTGCGACCATAGACGACGGTATGATGTGCAGCGCAACAGGGGGTGCAAGTGTTGGCAGGTGCATCCGTCGCGAACGAGAGTAGTAACTTGAAGCATTGTTATCCCAAGGTCGAGCGCACCAGTACAGCCGAGAAGGAAGTGCAGGTGGTAGCGGGTGCAGGGTCGCGCCGACAATAAACAAAGTGTAGTCTTCGCAGTAAGATAGCAGTGATAGATGTCAACTCAGTATGATGACATCATGGACTGAGTAACATCTTAAGGCGGGGGAAGATGTAATGATTTGTGAGACTAGCCCGCAAGAATGCGTGGGACAAGGAACTTCTACATAAGCAAAGAGGAGCCAATAATTAAAGAAACAATAGACGACAGCGCCGCGTAAAAATAATTATTAGGAAAGTAATGGAAAACAAAAGGGGGGCAATAGGCATTGTGAACAGTGCATAGAACCCAAATTTAGGAACATTTTGAACCAAGAATCACGTTATTCGAGCCACGGGTTCCGTAAATATTATAAATGGTATAAATTGCATGCATGACGGCAGAGTTGAAGACATGGTGACCATTGTTGTACCTCTGAAAGTATATAATAAAACGAGTTTTATTGAATATCCAGTGAATGCATGGGTGGATTTTGCCCAAACTTACAGAAATTATAGGGAAAAATATTTAGATCAGGGCAAAATTAGTTACGGCGCGGGGGAATTTATGTAAGGCGTTAATAAATCAGTATCCAGTTCCATAGCATAGCGAGCTAAGAAAGAATTAAAAGAGCGACCGAAGATGTAAGTGACGTCATCACGAGTGGGGAAGACGGAAAATAAAGGTTTTTGGAAAAAGGAAAACGGGAAAGGGGAATTCGGTAATGTGATAATTACAAACTAAAAGTTAATAAAACTATGAAAGAGAGAGTAAGACGCAAGATGCCCCAAAGCAGTGAAAAATGTAAACATTTTCGAACATTTATTATGGTGATGGGCATATGTTTGGAAAAAAGACAGTCACTTGGATTGTGTAGGCCAACAATGAAAACTGGTTTACAGACAGAACGAGTTCGGACGCGAGGATGATAGCACGCGTTTTTATGTTGTAGCTACTTTTTGAAAATTTTTGCGGAAGCGTCGTGTGAAACGTTGCTAAGTTATTTTGGTTTACATTTTTTTTTTACGTGGACAAAATCAAGGTAGTGATAAAGCGAGTGAATTCGGGATTAGGACCAATAACATATGAATAGACGCAACGCGAAGACTGATTTTAGTTACGCGATTGCAGTGTTAGGCAGCGGATGTGGACATCTTGTGTTACAGTTTTTATAACACGGAGTGTATAGATTTCGGACAGTGATCAAAATAGAAATAGAACAATTTTGTAACACAATTCATGTAAGTCAACAATATTTCTGCACCGCGGGAATTTTAAAGTTTGTATTTCTTCGATATTCGTGAAATCGAGAATATTCTTTCGCCGTGAGAACTTTAATATGATGGAAACGTCGTGTGTACTGGAGAACGCTTCGCAGCGTGTGTTCAGTAATGGAATTTGGTGAAAAATATGGTTTGGAGCAAATTGAAGTTGCAGCGCATTATTGCGGTACACGGGGAGCTACCAGCCGATAGACGGCGATGTGTGACGTGCGCCGCGTGTTCCAACATTGGCCATCATAAAGGGAAGTGACATATATACATTTGTTTGTTCATTTTTTTTTTATTTTTTTTTATCTGCAGGCATCTGTCGAAGACCAAGTTGTGTCTCTAGTTATAAGATGATAAGGTTAAAATTTCTTACGACAGAATGCGCATTCAGTGTGGATGAGTAGTCAGATTGCATTATAATTTTCAGTGTGAATGATTGTTTTTTTTATCTGTAGGGTTTTTTAATATTGAGTGGATTGTTGATTGTTTGGGGTTATATTTTGTGTGCCGACAGAGGGCCTTGTTTTCCTCCATGTGTGTGATGTGTTGACATATTCAAAGAAAACACGTAAAAGAGAAAGTAAATAAATAATGATGAACACATCCAGGTTCATCAATAGCCTATATCTAATGTGTTGTAATTGTAGTATTTAGATGCCGACCCAGGCACGAACGAAACGGACCCTTTCTTCAACTCCGTATGGAGTGAGCGCGCGGACTACGACATGGTAAGGGAGAGAGAGTGAGTAAAAGAATATATATTACATTACGAAGGTTAAATTTCTTGATATTAATTATTGGACTGCTTTTTTTATTTTTGTAATTCTTGGGAGGTTCTTCGTTTTTTAGGTAGACATTTATATTATATCAATTTTTATTATGATCTCTTAAAAATGTAAAATATTCATAATAAAAATTAATATCAAGAAATTTAACCTTCGTAAAGTATTTTTACAATGAACGTAATGTAAAAACTTTTGAAGATTCAAAATGTATCCAACAATTGTGTTACTTATGTGACCATTTATTATGGACAAAAAATGTCAAAATATTACGATAAAATTTGATATAATTTAAATGTCTGCCTAAAAAACCAAACGACCTTCCAGGAATTATAAAAAAATATATTCTCTGTTCACACGAACAATGGAAATGTTAGATAACAGTATCGCTACAGGAATAAAGACAATAATTGTCTTCATTACAAATTTATTTCAAAGTGAACCAAAACTATGAAACAAACTTGGGTCATTTGTAGCAAAAAATAATACGAGAATAAGGTAATTTTTTCAAAGTGTGTAATGTCACCGAAGAAGGCTAGCAAATACTAAGTTATACTGCACGTTACCCAAAACAAGTTGCGAGGAAATGAGATCTGAACGTGTTTGGGAAAGGAGGTCTCAGTGGAGCAACTGGAGGCCGCAGGAAGATCTCTGGAGGGTTGCGCAGCCCAACCGCCCAATCCATTACGCCCTCCTCGTTCACACGCGTCCGCCCTTCGCTTCGCGGCCACCCCGCCCTCAAGCCGTCTCCCTCTTTCCCACAGTCCCCTGCCACCCTCTCTCTTCGTCGCTCCTTCCCCCGCCATCGTCGTCGCTCCCGACGTCGCCGCTGACTCCGCCGCTTTGCCGTCCGGCTACCACTGCAGCCTTGGGCCAACCCGTTTCTCCGTTTCCGCATTCGCTGGACATTCATACCCTCAATGTCATTACTTTCTCCGTCTTTTGCGTTACTAGCTCCTGTGTCCTGGTGTACTCGCGATTTTCCCCACATCCCTCGTAACCCGTCTTCCTATCTGCTCGCTTTTCTGATTCCCTAGCTGTCGTCATGCCCCTGATGTCTTCATTCACACATATTCCCTATTCCTCGTTCCCCCATTCCTCTGGCTTATTTAATATCCCGCAGTCACCATTTACCCACCCTCATTCCCCAATTCTCCATCTTCCGACTGTTCCTATTTTTCCGCCTTGAACATCCCCACTGATTCCCTTTCCCAGATTCCCTAGCTCTATTTCCCGGACTTCATCACAACCCGACTCTTTTCCTCCCTTCTCCATTGTCCACCGACCCCAGTCTCTTGCCGTGCCCTCAATGCCCCCCCCATCGTCCCCATTCCACTACCTTTCCCATGCCTCAACTCTCGCCATCCTCCCAACTCCACCGTTCTCCCACCCTCTCCATTCCCTGGCCCTCCTCATTCCCCACCACTTCATTCTCTCACCTCTCTATTCTGCGCCCCTCTCCATTCTGTGCCCCTCTCCATTCTGCGTCCCTCTCCATTCTGCGCCCCTCTCCATTCTGCGCCCCTCAACCATTCTGCGTCTCTATCCATATTCCTCAACTCTCCATTCCTTCGCTCGTCCCTATCCCCCGCCATCCCCTTGCCCGCTAACTTCCCCACTATCCGTGCGAGTCTTGCCACTCTCCCTACCTTCGCCATGCCTGTATCTTACCCCCAGCATCATGGTGGCCATCGGCTCCTCGCCAATCGCCAAGCACATCACCCACCCCAGCCGTTGCCCGGGCGGCCGCCCCGCTGCGTTGACGGATGGCCGCGTCCTCCAGTCGTCATAAGAACCTTCCCGGCGGAGCGCGCGAAACGACTCGGGGGAGCAGCAGGGCAACGGAGAGGGCGGGGCGGGGCGGGGCGGGGCGGGGCGGGGCTGGGCGGGGCGGGGCACATGGGATGGGCGTGTGCGAAGTGTCGACTGCGAGCTGCCATCTCTCTGCCGACACACTCGTCGCGACTCTGGAACGCAGACGTTTGTTCGTGTCGTGCCCGATTACAGCCGCGTGCTTGCGAAAGGAGGCCCCTCCTTCTTTGTGGCACTAGAGAATTATAGAGCTTCACGGTGTCTCACAGCTCCTCTTAAGAAGACAGACCGCAAAGCTTTTCCAGTTATCGGA
Organism: Teleogryllus occipitalis; assembly: GCA_011170035.1. Taxonomy (NCBI): domain Eukaryota; kingdom Metazoa; phylum Arthropoda; class Insecta; order Orthoptera; family Gryllidae; genus Teleogryllus; species Teleogryllus occipitalis. The sequence goes on along the minus strand of BLKR01004248.1, from coordinate 107,900 downwards.
CATTTCTCGCTGCATAAAAACATAGGGTGTCAAATGTATCATCTTCAACACTTTGTAACTCACCCAGGTTTGGGAATTGGGGATTAACTGATTGCCCGATTTTGTGAATGCGAGTGCGGGCTTGATGGGAAGGAAATGATCTGCAGTCCCGGAATTTCTTTGTACAAAGTACCACTCCGACATTCATCTGGAATTGACTTAATTAAAAGAGAAACAACCGATCAGAAGAGTCTGCCTGTAGATTCACAGACAACGAGAAGAATGCTGACCTACGTCCAGTATAAAGGTGTAGGGATTATTTGCGTTTTTAAAATTATGGTTCAATATAGGAGCATTTACCAAATTTTCTTTGTAGAAATATATTTTTTTTTCACAATTTCCTAGTTATTTCAGCCATATTTGATGGAAACAAATAATGGAACAATTACTTATTGAGAGGCAGGGGACACAGAGTATCACACAGAAAACATGCTTTCACACCTTTTCTTATAGTGCTCCAAAATCGGTTCGCTAATAATATCCCAGAAGACAGTGAAAACGTTACATGCTGAGGGTTGAGAGAAGACTTCTGAGATGATCAGAATGTTGCTCTAGAGTCAGACAGACGTCAGTCATTCATCATGTTTGTAAAGACATCGTACACTCTTTCTCTAAAATGACTACCGCCTTAATTGTGCATAAACTGCCTATTACTTTATCGAGTTTTTATGCTCTCCTACCACAAAAATCGTATTACTGCCTGCTGCTCTTCTATGGCACTAAGTTACAAGCATCGCCGTTTTGTTTCGACTGCCCTAGGCACCCCAGAGGTCATCGCATCTGCTGGCAAACACATTTTCCAAGAACTTACCTTACCTTCGCCGGAGTTTCAATGGTCTGGAGTGGACGGTTTGTGAAATATGTTTGCCTTTACTTTCATATTTTGTAAAAATTTGCAGTTTAAAGCAATGCCAACAGGATACCTCTTTTCGCTTTATTGAACTAGACAAACGTACGCAATATTGAGCATATTTCCGGTGTGCGTTTCTTCTCGGAAACTAAGGACGCAAGCGTTAGAGCACGGCTTTCCATGGGAGACGGGAATTTCATGGGTATCAGAACACATGGGTACAAACCTTGTACATTTTCCTTCGCAGGAGTTTCAAATGTCTGGAGATTTTCTTTGCAAAATATTGTGAATTTTCTATTAATTTTTGAATCACCTTCGTAGTTAACTACAAAGGATATCCGGAAAGTAAGGTTAGATTATTACACTTATACAATTGCATATGTTTAAATGAAATTTACAGGCAAAATAGTACAGGTCTTTAACCATTTTTTTTACATAATCACCATTTACTGCATTATATTTTGTCAACCGTGGGATGACGCTTCTCATTCCTTCGTCATCGAAGTATCCCGCCAACTCCTTAAGCCACTTCCCCACTTCGATTTTCACCTCTCCGTCATCAAGAAAATATTTTCCAGCAGTTGCTTCCTAAGAGAACCGATGATAGTCGCTACGTGCGAGATGTGATAGGGGCGATTGAAAACATTCCAACCAAAAGTGGTCAATAATTCTTGCTTTACGCTAACGGAGGGTGAACGAGCATTGTCATGAAGTAGACTCCCTTTGTTAGCATCTTGGGGCATTATTCTCATCTAACTAAAACTGAAATTTCATACCAAATTTGAGGAGCAAACATTCAAAACATTCAATGTCCTCTTCACTCTTTTCTAATAAAAATGAAAAATATAGCCCAAATATTACACTTTTTAACACTGGCTTTAATTCAACGAGTAGAGTTCTTCTTAATGTCTTGTAAGACATCTTGCGTTTCTTTCTGAAAATAAAATCATAGCTAAAACAACAGAATAATTCAATATTTGCCAAATGGACGTGTCACCTTTTGAATGGTCGCTTCTCATTAGTCAGATTTTGAAGCGACCTAATGTCTTCCCATAAGCAAAGTATTTCGTAGTGAATTTTGGCGGCGTTCATGCCCTTAGTTGATTAATTGATATTTTCGTGTTTCTGGGCACGTCAACTGCTTTGGTCATTAGTCCCGTTAGTGTAGTGCATGTTTTTTTCTCTGGAGATGGTGGTGATATTCCCCCGCTGGATGGCGAGATCCGGCGCCGACCTACCGTCGGCTAGTGGGGTTTCCCCCTAACCAGGACTCTCCCACCAGCGGGGCACCGCCCCAGCCCGGACAAGCTCTAAGCTCCCGTCCGGCCTCCCGAAATATGTGGTACTGTAGTGCATGTTAGTGTAAGTGTGTGTGTAAGGGGAGAGGATAGGACAAGGAATGGGAAGGACAGATCGCGCGCGGTCCGTGGCCCGTTTGTTAGGGTACTGCTCCGGCATTCGCCTGGTGTTGATCGGAGAAACCACGGAAAACTACCGATTAGAGCAGCCGGCCGCTAGAATTCGCATCCAGACAGCGACTGAATTCGACCTAGCTGAAGAGCTAGTGTCGAAAATCCTGCCGCCGTCATGACTCGAACCTAGGACCTCCCGGTCAGAGGGGCTGCAGTAACATGAGTTGATGCACTGAGCTATGCCCTTGGTTATTGATGCAGAGTAACACAGCACGCACTTAGCACTTAGCACTTGGCGGAAAAACGGAATGAACGCGCTCATCTTTAACTAAACCACGACATGAGTCGAAGAGCTTCTGGCGTTCGCTATCACTCGTTCGCTTCAGCGAGCTTCCCTCTACTCAACTGTCATACCAACTGAGAAAAATACATTTCCCCGCGAGCTACGCGCTTTGTAACCCTACTTTCCAGATATCCCTCTAAAAACAAGTTGAAATTTCTTTCCATCGTGGAGGCATCTTGTATCCAGTCCTCGCTGTATCTCAGGGCGTCTGCTAGTGCCCGCCGGGCATTTTATCTCGTGAGGCTTTTTGCAACTCCCCCATCCCTTAGAGCCCCAGCGGCGGCCGTTCTACCTCTGTCCGGCGCGGCGGCAGCTGTCGTTTGTCCACGTACAAAGTCGTGAGTGTTACTCTCGTTGCTTACTACGCGAACTTTGTCCGCTGTCGTGAACGGGAAGAGTTAATCTGGAGCGAGAACTCTGTGGCATCGTGGCTTCATTCAGAGCATGAGGAGAAATGGCAATTAAATTAGTTCTGTATTTGGAGTAAAGGTACCAGTAGTAGCCACGGGCTCAGAAATTCAAAAATAAGAATTCGAGACTTACAACTTACTATAAATTTGGAGAGAATTCAGCGTTTACCTTGTAGCTTGTCCCTTCGGTAAGTAAAATGCAAAAATAATCTTATTAGCATTGACGGTGCCGTAATATAAAGAATTTATACTATTTTGGACGTTGTCTCAGCATGTTCAGGGAGTAGAATCTTGGTAGACTGGTCAGTAGTAACACAAGTATATGACCACAACAAAAAATCGGCCTTTTGTTAAGGCACCTCATTCCGAAAAGTGTCACTTCACTGCCTTGATAGGTGACCATATAATTCCATAACAGCGAACTATTCAAATATGTGTTTCTCTTACACCTTAAACTTTCTTTTTTGCAGTTACTATGCATATAGTTGTATACATGTTGAATACACGTTATACGGTAGTAAAAAAATTGCGATACCTTCTTTTGGTAATAAAATGCTTACAATCTGCTTCTGGAATTGAATTGTGGGTTAGAAAATCAATATTTTACTGATTGTTATGATTTTATAATAGTACTTAAATATTTTTGTAATGCTTTTAGATTTTACGTGAGCCACCGTAACCTCATTAAAGCTAAACAAATTTGCCAAAAAAAAGGTCTTATATTTTGAAACTCAAACTCTTTTCGATACCAAAATCCGTTTCCGTTGCTTTATTTTTGGGCATTGCACGATGAAGGGAAATGACGAGTCGGGAAAGGTTGTAGGTTTACCAAACAAGTTTCTTTCATTCAATAAGTCTGTTGACATTATTGTGTTACATCTACTTTGTCACATAATTTTCCTTATAGTAAATGAATTTAATCTATGATTGTTGATCCTGCAAGATAATGCGAAGACATACCGAATATTACGCCTTTTTGTCCGTATTTTACTTCAAATGCCGTTTCCTTAATAAAAAATTCAATGAAATCAATATTCGGTCTTAGCTCTGCCCGCATTTGAAATTCAACGAGTTCATAGAACGTATTAAGGACATTCTGAATAATTTCCAAGTTTTATTTGTTTGGAATATGTTACTATTGTAAAAAATGTTAACTATTTATGAACATTTGTGTAACTCAATATTGACTTTTTTCGTAAGTAACTTGCAATACTTTTTACTTTACTTAAGTTTTTACTTTCCGTAACTTTAACTTGCAATACATTTCGTAAGTAACTTGCAATTCAGTAAGCAGTTGAAGGTAGTTCTTCCTCCTACAGAATGAACAACATGGTTTAACATAGAGGAATCTTTCTTGGGTGTGAACGAAGGTTTCATGAACTTATCTCAGATTTGAAAGAAGCGTGTAGTACAGGATCTTCATGAGTGAGTGACTGAGTAAGTGAATGAGTGAGTGAGTGGGTAAGTTGGTGGGTGAGTGAGTGGGTGAGTAAATGAGTGAGTAAATGCATGAGTAAGTAAGTGAGCGAGTGAGTGAGTGAGTGTGTTAGAAAGTGAGTGAGTGAGTGAATAAGTAAGAGAGTGAGTTAGTGAGTGTGTGAGAAAGGAGTGAGGGAGTGAGTGAGAGTAAAGAGTGAGTGAATGAGTGAGTCAGTGAGACAGTAAGTGAATGAGTGAGTGTGTAAATGAGTAAGTCAATGGGTGAATTGTGTGAATGAGTGATTGAGGGACAGGTGAAGTACAACGAGGCGAGCGCGACCTCGCCTTCCCTGTCGCGGAGCGCGGGCGGCATCTCCGGGCGGGCGCGCGGCCGAGGCGGCGGCGCGGCGCCGGCGCCGGGTGCGGCTTGTGAATCTGTGTAGGCGGCCGCGAGGGTTCCCAAGTAGGCGGCACGGGGGTTTTGGGAGGGCGGGGCGCCTGAGAAGAATCGATGCCCACGCAGCTGCCGGGGTCATCCATCGTGCGCTGACACGGGCTTAGGCTCCCCAGGGCAGCAACCGCCCAAGCGCCCAGCCTCGGCCGCCCGCATCGCGGCGCTCCTCGCACCTCGCGCTGCCCTCTTGTCCTTCCCCGCTCTTCTCTCTCTTCCTTCTCTCCCCTCTCATGGCTAGTCATCCCTCCGCCTCTTCATCTGCCCCTCCTCTCCCTCAGCCTTTCTCCACCCCCACCCCTTCATCTTAACTCACCTTCACCATTCACCGTTGTCTACTGTTTCCTCTTTTCCCTCTCTCTCTTCTCCTACTTACTCCGCGAGCGATTACCATTCTTCCACTTTCCTATCTCTCCTCTCCCCTCGCCTCCTCTTCCTTCTTTTCCTCTCCCCTTCCTCTCCCCTCTCCCTTCTCCTGCTTCCCCCTTCTCTCCCCTCTACACCTCTCCCACTTTCCCTTCTTTCCCATCCTTTCCCTCGCTCCCCTTCTCTCCCCTCTTCCCCCTCCTCTACCATATTCCCTCCTCTCCCATCTCTCCTCCTCTCCCCTCCTCTGGCATCTCCGCTCCTCTCTCCTCCTCTCGCATCTCCCCTCCTCTCCCTTATCTCTTCCTTTCCCCCTCTTCTCCTCCCTCTCCTTACTCCCCTCTTGCCATCCTCTCCACTCTCGTTCCTTCCCCCTGTCTTCCTCAATCGTTTCTAATGTCTTCTTCCCTCTTCCGATTTCTTATCTTGCCTCTCCCATCTCTCCTCTCGCAATTCTCTCTTTTCTCCTCCCTGTCCTCCTTCTGCCTTTTCTATCATTCTTCCGTCTCTTTTTCACACCCTTCTGCCCTCCTCTTTCCTCACTCGCCATTTCTCTTGATAAAACGTTGTATCCACTTCTTAGTTCCCAGACTATCGTCCAACCTTCCGGATCGTGTCTCTTTCTCCCTTTTTCGTGCACTAACTTCCTTCCTGTCACACCCCTCTTTAAACCTTCATTCTCTCAACTCGCAGCTTCCACCTTTGCCCAGTTCTCGGCTCCGCGATTCCTTTCCTACAACGTTTCCAATTTGTTTGCCTTATTTTCTCACCTACTGTGTCCGTACGTCTCCACGCCAACCATTCTTCCAAGTGTGCTTCTATCTTCTTTTTTCAAAAATACTTGTCCCTTCTTGCCTTTCCCATCTCTCCACTTTCACTTTCCTTCTTTAATTTTTTACCCACCTTCCCAAGTTGACTTACATTGCAGACTTTTAATTTCCTCATTCCTTCTTTCACACTCACGCACTCCTCAACAGCTCGCGCTCCTTATCACATCTAGTTAGCATTTCCCCAGTTGCAGTTTGTTCCAAATTTTCACTCATCCTTCTCACTCACATGCCTTCAAATAAATCCACTGTTACCAACTACAGGCTGTCACCATAGCCCATTGTCAAACTTACTCTTCTCTATTTTCGATTTTCGGTTCGTTTGTCATTCTTTCTTTCAGACGACTTGCCTCTCTATTGAACATAAACACAAATATAGTTCCCTAAACAATATACAATGAAAACATGCCTCTTGTATATCATCGATATATCCTAACTTCATTGTAAAGGAATCACATAAACTATTGTTGAGAGTGGGAGGTTCTATTATTTATCAGTAAGTTATAATTTCCATACTATCAATTCTGTACATAGAGAACTTTACAGAAGCCTTAAAAGTTTCTTCCATACAAGTAAGTAGCTTCAGGGCCCCACTGTTGTTTTCTACAACGTTGTTCAACGTACTGATCGGGGTAATACATTTTGTTTTGCAAAAATTAAAGTCATTGAATTTATTTGACACATTTTATTATTTAATACTTCACTGTTTTAATAATTTCTTTATTTAGTTTAATTATACTGTTACATTAATTTAGATTCGATTTATTATATTTCCGATAACATGTTACAATTTCTTTCGCAGATAATTCATAACATAGATATATCACGAAATAATTCAGAGTAAAATAAATTGGCCATTGAAAAACATTATCATCCTTAGAAATAAATGACGAGCCCTTGAAAGAAGATCCACTTGTGAATGCGGAACCATCGACCAAGAACGGATGTGGAGAGTTACAAGGGAAAGGAAAAATCGCGCGCGTTTCTTCGCCCGTTAAGACCATCCTCGAGAATTAATGAGAGGAAACAACTGAGAAGAGCAATCCGTCAGGTAAATTCTCAATCAGGATACTCAGGTAGTTCGCACCAACCACGAAAGCGACACACATCTTTTAAAGGGGCATGCGAATGGCATTGGTTGTAAATATGTCACAGCTTTACATTTCCCTCCAGATTATTCACTAGAAGAACATTAGAAAGGCGACACATTTCAAATCGAGCGAAGTTTGCAAGACCCACATCCAAATGTTAAAGTATCCTTCAGAATCTGGGAAGAGAAACGCTGCAGCTGCTTCCAAACATAACTCACGTTGGTTTTAAAGCTGTCGCCGTCTAATTGTTGTCAACAAAAACGATATTAGTCTGGACTCGGAAAACAAGAATACTGGTGAAAGTAACAAGATATAAAAGACAGAGAGGTAGGAGAAGTGTAAGACAACCAAGAACACGATAGAAAAACAATGTGTGAAATGTTGACAAGGTAAACATTGTAAAATGTGGATTTAGGTAAGTGATTATATGATATGAATGTTGTTTTAAAACAAACTTTCTTTGTAAAAAACAATCTACATCCTAATGTAAAAGAAAGAAAGGAAGAGAAAGGAAGAAGACCTATATTAAATGAATCTAGCAGTAGTAACAATCCTAACATTCCATTGATTCCATTAGATATTTTTATAATAATAATAATAATAATAATAATAATAATAATAATAATAATTATTATTATTATTATTATTATTATTATTATTATTATTTCATTACAGTATATTCCCATCATTACTTTATGAAAGAGCCAAATGATCAGAAAACGTTTAAGAAATCGTAAATTAAAGTCATTCGAAGACATTGCACTGCAGTAAAATTTCTATAACAATTCTTTCGTTTATTTTTTTGTTTAAAATTTTGTGCAACTGGTTTAGAAGAAAAGACTCCGTGGATCCTACAGATTGTCCAACGGAAGGGACACAGCGATGACACATAGCCAAGTTTGGAAGCCTCGCATTAAGGTGTATTTGGCCCTTTAGAGAGTGTTTACGACCCATCCCAGACGGAGTGCCAACCTAGAATCTCATCGTGTCCGAAGCATCAATTACGATTGATCCACTGATTAATTATTGTTTCCGGGCGCGTCAACAGCTGAGGTTGATAGTCCCCTAAATGTAGTGCATGTTTTATCGCGGGAGGTGACCTCTCACCGTTGGATAGGCTCCAGCCCTGATTGGAGATCCAGCCCTGACATATCCCTCGGCTTGTGGAGTATTCCTTATGTATCTCCCACCAGGTATCTCCAACCACCGAGACTCCGGCCCGGCCGGGACAAGTTCTAAGCTCCCGAATAGTCTCTCGACATATGTTGTAGTGCAGTGCATGTAAGTGTGTGTGTGTGAGAGAGAAAGTAAGTGGAGAAGATAGGACAAGGAAGAGGAAGGAAAAGTCGCGCGCGGCCCGTGGCCCGTTTGTACTGCTCCGGCATTCGCCTGGTGGTGACCGGAGAAACCATGGTAAACTACCGATCGGAGTAGCCGATCGCTAGAATTCTCCTCCAGACACCGACTGAATTCGACAGGACTCGAACCCTAGGACCTGCCGGTCAGAGTCACTCTAGTCACACCAATTGACGTCCTGAGCCACCTAAGCCAGTATCAATTACAAACTAATAATCGCATACGATAACGCACTCGATGTGTACAGACGTCCAGACAGCACCAAAACTCTCGCCTTTGCAAACCCGTAGAGGTCGCTGCCCCATTTCCTTTCACACTCGTCGGCGCATGGATGATCTTTCGGAAGTCCATGTTTGGGAGCCGCAAAACCGATAGGCGCCCTCCGGGAGGACTTGGGCGCTTGTTGCACGGACGCGCGGCAAATCTCCTCGCCTTCCGCGGCGGCGCGAGGAGAAATCTTGGCGCACGCCTTCCCCCTCCCCTCTCCCCCCCTCAGGGATGCCGCCTCCACCGCCGCAGCCACGGAGCCTTTCGCCCGGTTCTGCTGCACTTGCAAAAAGTGTTAAACAAAGAAAACGAAAAGCATTGTTATGGACGCGTTACTGTAGTGTAACGAGTTCTGAATTGTTTCGATTATGGTTCCTTGAAAGTTTTCGGATCTTTTGACTCATTCATAAAGTAATAAGGATAATGTACTCGTGGTAATAATAATAATAGTAATAATAATAATAATAATAATAATAATAATAATAATAAATTTGGTAATATTAATGTAAGAAGACATGTGTCAAAGCCGAATTATTGAAAACGATCAATGGAGTTCCAGGATCGGTACCAGTGCTTTAATCATGAAATATAGCCTCGTCTCTCAAGTGTAAATAGCAGTTGACAAAATATAAGCTTTTAATGCATTAGAGTAAATAAAGAAGAAGTGGTAATAAAGACATTTTAATATAATGAAATTCCAATGATTAAAACAGCTGATAACATTTTTTTCTAATTATTCAACATCTCAAGAATTTCAGATTTAAATTACTCTAGATATTTGAATAGCATACAGAACACAATAACCAACTGTGATTCTGATAACAGGAACAATGTATATTTAATATTATGGTAATACAAAGATAATTAAGGCTTGATAACTGACTAAAATAGCCATAAGAAAATGGATTATTTGTAGTTGGCCTTCAAGATAAACACTGGGAGGCTATTTACACGCCTCTACTACAACTACCAACACATCGTGTCTTCAATCAGCTGAACGACGCCGACATGCATTCACCTGAAACGCTTCCGATACCCCAACTCTGCCTCCTCCGTCTTCTTCAGTACCTCCGTCCTCCAATACCACCAGTATCTCCTTGGAATACCCCGATTCCGCGCCATGGCCTGACTCCTCCGTCTCCTCGGTTGCGTACAACTGAGCGTACAACACCGTCACCACCTCCGTTTCCGCTGCCACCGTTTTTCTCGAATCTAGTGATTCATGAGGTTTTCCTCTCCCGATGCATTCACGCCCCCATGACTCTCCCATGACGCTTTAAACTTTTGAGACACCTCCAAGATACTTTCAAATCCGGCACCACCACCATCCCGCCTCCGTTTTCCCTGCCGCCGACAGGAGCTGTATCCCTTCCTTCACTACGATAATCTCCGGTTCCTCTGTCACTGCCAGCAATTTTATCAAGACAGTCGCTTTCAAGAACTATTGACTAGTATCTCCTCTATTTCTTTCTCGGCCTCGGGAGAAGTTGTCACACCTCCAAAGGATCAAGGGCCAATCACTTCCATCTACTCCGTTTCGTCGGCAGCCTCCAGAAGACGCGACACCTCTAATATATCACCTGAAATATCCTATCTTTCCTATCTCTTTCGTTTCCTTCTTCGTTACCGTCACTTCAGTGGCCTTCAGGACCTATTACCTTCTCCTCTGTTTCCTCGCTCTTCTGCAAGTTTCTTCTACTCCGTCGCCGGGAACTATTCACAATCGTCTCCTCCAATTCCTGGGCTTCAACTCCTCCTTATCTCCTCCGTTTCCTCGGACTCCTCTCGCAGTTTCGTTTGCTCTGCTACGTCCAGTAACTGTTCATTATCTTTGTTTTCTCGGCCTCCTTGAGCAGTTTTCTCAAAGCCGTCGCCAAGAAATATTGACTATCGTCTCTCATCTTACCTTGGGCACATCTAGCACTAGCGTTTCCTCCTTTGCCTGCAGAAGCTCTTCACCTCCTTCTCCTCTGTTTCCTCGGCCGCATCAAGAGTAGCGTCAACTCAGGTGTCTAAAAAAAGCCCTTCACTTCCACCACCGTTGTCTTGGCCGCATCTAGCACTAGCGTCCCCTGCGTTGCCTGCTGAAGCCCTTCACCTCCTTGTCCTCCGCTTCCTCGGCCGCATAAAGATTATCACTTCCACTTCCCTTTCTTCGGCCGCATCTAGCACTAGAGCGCCTGCAGAGGCCCTTCACCTCCTTCTCCTCCGCTTCCTCGGCCGCATAAAGATTATCACTTCCACTTCCCTTTCTTCGGCCGCATCTAGCACTAGAGCGCCTGCAGAGGCCCTTCACCTCCTTCTCCTCCGCTTCCTCGACCGCGTCAAGATTATCACTTCCACTTCCCTTTCTTCGGCCGCATCTAGCACTAGCGTCCCATGCGTTGCCTGTAGAGGCCCTTCACCTCCTTCTCTTCCGCTTCCTCGGCCGCATAAAGATTATCACTTCCACTTCCCTTTCTTCGGCCGCATCTAGCACTAGCGTCCCATGCGTTGCCTGTAGAGGCCCTTCACCTCCTTCTCTTCCGCTTCCTCGGCCGCATAAAGATTATCACTTCCACTTCCCTTTCTTCGGTCGCATCTAGCACTAGAGCGCCTGCAGAGGCCCTTCACCTCCTTCTCCTCCGCTTCCTCGACCGCATCAAGATTATCACTTCCACTTCCCTTTCTTCGGCCGCATCTAGCACTAGCGTCCCCTGCGTTGCCTGCAGAGGGCCTTCACCTCCTTCTCCGCCTCCTCGGCCGCCTCCGTCAGCTGCGGCGCGCCGGCGCGGGAGCGATGGATGGGAAGCCGCCGTCCGTAGCAGAAATCTCTGAGCGGCGCTGCGAAGCGCTGAGGCGGCTGCGCGGAGGGCGGAGGACGGAGGGCAGAGGGCGCGAGAGGGTGCGGCCAGACGGTGACGTAAACACCTGCACTTGCCGAGGCGCGAAACTCGCCGCTGTTTACGAGCGGCTGCAGCCCGCGTCGTGGGTGGGGCGGGAGGAGGAGGCGAGGGTGAAGGCCGGGGCGAGGGGGGAAGCAGACCGCAGCCACTGAGCGGTTCATGACTCAGCTCGCGCTATGCGGAGGGAGACCAGCGGCTGAGATGTTTACGCACTGCGCTCGGACTTTCACTGTTCACTACTCATTCTGCCTCGGAGTATCCGCGGACGTGTCTTTCGGGACGCTGCTTCCGTCTGGCCCTCGCCCCCTTTCTCAGTTCAATAGTTGTGCTCCTCTATCCACTCTTTCCCTACTCTCTCCCCCTTCTCTCTCCACTCTCCTCTTATCTCTCTCCACCCTCCCCTTATCTCTTTCCACCCTCCCCTTATCTCTCTTCTCCCTCCCCTTATCTCTCTCCACCCTCTCCCTTCTTTCTCCACCCTCTCCCTCCTCTATCCACTCTCTCCTCTCTATCAATTATTTACAGTCTCTTTCATCTTTATCCACTTTCTAACTTCTATTTTCGGTTTACACACTCTTTCCCTTCTCTCTTTGTCTCTCTTCTCGCTTCCCACTCTCTCCTGACTCCCCTTTCTATCCTTTCCACTCGCCTCTCTTCCCTACGTTTTCCTTCTCTTCAATTTCTACTCGATACATTCTCACTCCTCGCTTCTCCTTTTCTCTCTTTTTTTCCCTTCTTGCCTTTCGTCAAACTCTCGCTTGTTCCTACTTCTCCATTCTCTCCCCTTTGTTTCCCTTGAAACGCATACCGTTCCCAAGTTATCGTCCAAGTTATCGTCGTCCTTACAATATTCTGACCTCGCCATTGTAGAGGAATGAAAGTATATAGAAAGATGCCCACAGAATAGGCAAAATTTAGAGAAATATAGTATAGACAGAGATAGTAATATATGTATCGTACTTGACAGAGATAGTTGTACATGATTTCGTACTTGTACCACTTATGGCCTCATATTGCTTCAACCACCTTCAACTTCCCTACTCATGTGTACTTCAATGCGCTCACCTTTATTTCTTTACGTACTCTCCCACCTTTCTTCTTTAATGCTCCTTTTAACCTTCCAACAACGTAACCTGAAGCGATTGTCTTCTTATTTTTCGAAGTACTCGGAATGTTTGTTTTGAAATTTATAACACCTATAATTTTCTTTCTTCTTTACTCTCTTCTCGTCTAGAAACTCCATGTAAAAAATACCATATTTCTATTGGTGGTCATAATTTATTAATAATAAATAAATAATTTAAAATTAATAATAATAATTTATTATTATTAATAAATTAATAATAATAATAATAATAATAATAATAATAATAATAATAATAATAAATAAATAAATAATAAAATAATAATTAAATAAATAATTTTAATTTCTTATCAAATTATAGAAATCGTCGCCATTTTAGTGATGTCAGTCATAATATATTCATTTGTTGATACACTCATTTGAAATTGATTCAATGCTTGATTCAACGATTTGACATATTTATGGCGTGATTATTTATTATTGGAATGTTATTAAGTGGCATTGTCAAAAAATATTCCTTAACAGTTTTCTCAATATTTTTCAGATTGTTACATGAAAAACCATCTGAATAATCAAGAAAATAAAATACATTAAATTGTTTTTCTCTTTTCAAATATCCTTCGCGATACACGTTTGAACATATATTAATGCAATAAAAACAAAATTTGTTAATAATATAATTTTAAGGTTGGATCAAGCATTATATCCAGACAACCATAGAATTTCTAGCTCCAGAAAAGCATTCTATTATGTTATTTCAACGAAAATGAAAGTGAAGAGTCTATATTTTTACCAATACAATAAAAATGGATATTCATTTTACTTTCGGATAGAAAGCTTTTCTAATTTTCTATCTTGCCATAATGCATCAATCGTATTTAAATGACATTGCATTTTGTGTGTTCCAACACAGAATTGCACAGCAACGAAACGTGCGAACGTTAGCTACCCTGCGCCACCATAGGTCAGAGAAAGTAATTACTCATCTGCAATAAGCGCCGTTAAGTACCGATTCAATGATGACAGCGAGGGTGAGGGACGTTGTAGCGGGGATAGAGAGAGGAGCGGCGGGAACGAAATGAAGAGGGAGAAACGGCGGAGGCAGAGCCGGAGGGTAAAGGTGGGGGTAACAGGAATGATGGAAATGATGTCGTAGGCTTCCGCGGCCAGTCATTATCTGAGCTGTCTGGGTGACATGTCGAACATTTATTGGTCTTCTTCAGGGAAGAGTGCTGCACTAGAGCCCTGAAGAAGACCAAGATATGTAGGTCGAAACGTCGGTACCTCAACCTTCGACGCGGCTTCATCCGGACTGCCCAGATCATGATGGAGATGGTGTTAATGAGTAAAAAGGATGCAGCCACGACGTAACGGGGGGACCGGGAGCAGTAGCTCAGTGCATCAACTGATGTCACTGCAGCACCTCTGACCGGGAGGTCCTAGGTTCGAGTCCTGACGGCGACACTAGCTTTTCAACTAGGTCGAATTCAGTTGCTCTCTGGAGGAGAATTCTAGCGGTCGGCTGCTCTGATCGGTAGTTTTCCGTGATTTCTCCAATCTACACCAGGCGAATGCCGGAATAGTACCCTAGCAAACGGACCACGGACCGCGCGCGATCTGTCCTTCCTCTTCCTTGTCCTATTCTCTCCCCTTGCACACACACACACTTACACTAACATGCATTACACTAACACATATTCCGGGAGATCGGTCGGGAGCTTAGAGCTTGTCCCGACTGGGGCGGTGCCCCACTGGTGGGAGAGTCCTGGTTAGGGGGAAACCCCGCTAGCCGACAGTAGGTCGGCGCCGGATTTCGCCATCCAGCTGGGGGGGAGATCACCGCCATCTCCCGAGGAAAACATGCACTACACTAATGATACTAATGACCAAAGCAGTTGACGCGCGTGGAGACACAAAGAAATCAATCAATCAACGTAGCGGGGTCATAGCAGTAACGGGACCTCGTCGGGACCAGGCGGGTACGTGGCAGAGGCGTGGGGGAAGTGACAGGGATGCGACGGGGATATGAACGGGGCGTGGCAAGGGCTTGGCGGAGGCCAGGCGGGAACGTAGAGGAAACGTGGGGCAGAGGACAGTGGACAGAGCGTGGACGTGGACAGAGCGCGATTATGTTTCCGGGCGCGTCAACTGCTGCGGCCATTAGTTCTGTAAGTGCAGTGCATGCTTTTTCACTGGGGTTGTGGTAACCGTCCCCGGCTGGATGGTGAGATCCGACGCCGATCTACCGTTGGTGTGCGTTTTTTCTCAGCCAGGTAAGAACAAAAAGCCGCGCCAGTTGGGTCAAGCTCTAAGGTCCTGATATGTATGCTAGTAGACTGCAGGTAAGTGGAGTAATAGTTGAAGACAGAACAATGAAGAGAAACGAAAGAATGCCCGCGGCCCATGGCGCGTTTGTTAAGGTACTGCTCCTGCATTCGCCTGGTGGTGATCGGCGAAACCACGGAAAACAAGCGTTCAGAACAGCTACCCGCTAGAATTCTCCTCCGGACAAAGGCTGAAATCGGCAAAGCTGTCTAGCTAGTGTCAAATATCCTGCCACCATCAGGACTTGAACCTATATCCTTCCGGTCCGAGGCATTTCAGTGACGTTACTTCATGCCCCGGACCACCTCGGCCGGTGGCAGAGGAGACAGAACCAGAGGAAGAGCAAGGGAGAAGCAGACGGGAAGCAGTAGGGGAGCGAAGGCAGACCGTGGACAGATCAGACTACAGCGTGACACCGCAAGGGCGGAACGGGGGCATCAAGAGCGGGGATGAGCGAGGAGGAATGGAGAGAGGCGGAGAAGAGCAGGAAGGAGCAGAGGAGGAGCGAAAGGGGAGCGGGGAGGAGCGGGGGAAAGCGGGGAAAAGCGGGGGAAAGCGGGGAGGAGCGGGGAGGAGCGGGGAGGAGCGGGGAGGAGCGGGGAGGAGCGGGGAGGAGCGGGGAGAGCGGGGAGAGCGGGGAGGGGGAGGAGCGAGGAGGAGCGGGAGGAGCGAGGAGCGGGAGGAGCGGGGAGGAGCGGAAAGGAGCGAGGGAGGTGGGGGAGGAGCGAGGAGGATCGAGGGAGGAGCGGGGAGGATCGAGGGAGGAGTGGAGAAGCTCGAGGGAGGAGCGGAGAGGATCGAGGGAGGAGCGTTGAGGAAGGGGGTGGAGCGAAGGAGGAGCGGGTAAAAGCAAAGGGGGAGCGGGAGAAGCGTGGGAGGAGCAACGGAGAAGCAAGGGAAAAGCCAAGGAGAAGCAGGCGAGAAGCGGAAGTGGAGCGGAGGCGGACCGACTGCGGATCGGAGATCAGCGTGAGCCCGCAGGGGGCGCAGCGGGGGCATCAACAGCGGGGAAGAGGGGGAGCGGGGCCAGGGCTTGAGCGGGAGCGGTCGAGTACAGCGCGTCGGCGTCAGCGAGCGCGGGCGTGAGCCCGGGGGGCGGGGCAAATTGCTCTCTTGCCACGGCGGCTCCGCGGGCCCCGCGACAAATTGGAAGCGCTCGCGAAATAAATACACGACATAATGAAGTGGATTTGCGGGGGCGGCCGGGCCGCGCGCCGCCTGGGGGGAGCACAAGGGCCATCGACACACGCAGGAGGGGCGATAGTGCGTAGCGCCGCTAGTGAAGAGGACCGGTGCACCGGCGCCATGCTTCAACTAATACTCTGTTGTTCTGGAGCGGGGAATAAAACTGATTTTGTGCTTTCTTTGCCTCTCTTTTTTGTTTTGTGGGTCGAAGCACGTAAATTTGTTGTTTGGCATTGTTCGCTCTGCAATCGGTATTTGTTTGCCTGTCGTTAATTCCATTAGTTGCAGTGGGTTATTTGTTGAGAATACATTCATGGGAATTAAGTTTTGTTTTGGTTAACTCAGTAGAAGTAAGATATGATTTCAAATTAAAATAGAAATGGGGTGGTCAATATTATTTAGATGTCGTAGTATTTTGGGAACAATTTTCTTTTAAGACTCTCTCGGTATTTTTTAAATTTTTATGTTAGTATATACGTTTATGGAAGTTGATATGAAATGTAATTTCGATATATAAAGGTCGGGTTTCAAATCACTAGTTTGAAGTATTAACCTTTGTGTTGCCTAGAGAAGGGGGGAGTCTCAGAACCCCACCGATGTTTGTTTTTATAGGTTTCTCTGTTAAATCTAAGTATAATGCAGTTTAAAAAATTGCTATGTTATGAAAATACATTGTTTGACATAAAACTGTTAATTAAAAAATGTTTGCCAAAATGCTTGTTATCAAAATGTTTGTCAATAAATACGATTATTGATGCAACAAATCATTGAATAAGAAATCATATTCAGTGCCAGAAATCGAATACCATTTTTTGTTTTAGTAAATGCACATAAATATTATTTGTTACATCAATTTATTAATTTCTCAAAATCGTAAGCTCCCTCTTTGAGAGTGTGCATGGGACCATGTATACCTTGGCATGGTTACGGTTGAATACATAATACCCTTTTCTAAAAATTTCCATGTAATTTAAGATGAGGACAGTTATTCCCAGTTCGAAATTACCACAGGAAGAAGTACAGAAGTTTAAGGACAACACCTTGAGACAAAGTATTAGCATCATTATTACAATCAAATCAAGATATTCACATTATTTAACAAATTGTGGGAGTTTTATGTTCCGTAATTATGAGAAATATTCAATTATTTAACGTACTTTATATCTAATAACGTTTTATTTAACCCTTTTATGTTGACTACATTAATTCTAGTCAATTGTATGATAAACAGTAATGCAAGGTATGGTCTTTACAAGAATTTATCTCCATTTGAATAATTTGCAGCTTCTGATTGTTTAACCATATCCTAACATAAACATCAAAGCTTCCAATTGTCACATAATATGCCGCCTACAAGCCGTACTTATTCTGCGTCATAAACTCCTATGACAATAATAATTTAACCTACAGGTACATACATCGTTACCTTTCCTTGGATGTCAAGCGTTTTCATGTTGTAACTTATTTTTCAGTTAAACAGACTTTTTTTCGTCATGACTTGCGATTTAATACCTAAATAAACGACTTGTTCCAACATTATACTTATCTCATCTACGAACTTCAAAAACTGGATTTTCTAATAACTACACAAAAATAATGGCCGATTAACTCGTTCGTTAAAAATATCTCTTCCAATATCCCGTTAGCCAATTGGTTTGCTGTTTCTGACCGCTGTAATTGTCGGAGCGCGCCATTTAAGAACATGTCAACCGTAATGTTGAGAGTGGCGGCGCCTGTTGAGCGCGCGGCGGTGTGGGTGAGGCTGACAGGCATCGCAGCGGCCTAACGGACAGGGCGACACAGCGCAGTGGCTGTGCGGCCGGCGCGCGCCTCTGGGGAGCGCGAGGTTGGGCAGCGGTTGCGAATATGAACGACCCCACCGGCGGCGGCGTGTTCGCTCTGCTTCCAGCCCCGCGGCCCCTGGCCCGCCCCCGCACCGCCCCCCGGGTCGCCGCTGGTCCCGTCCACGGGCACCGCCAACCAGCACCGCCCCCTGGCGCCACCCCGAGCCCGCCCACTGGCAATGCCCGCCGGCCTCGCCCGCTGGCCTCGCCCAGCGGTCCGGCCCCTTGGCCCCGCCCACCAGCCCCGCTCCCCAGCACTGCCCCCACAGCCCCGCACCACAACCCCGCATTACAACCCCGCACCACAGCCTCGCACCACAACCCCGCACCCCAGTCCCGCATCACAGTCCCGCATCACAGCCCCGCACCACAGCCCCGCCCCACAGGCCCGCACCACAGGCCCGCACCACTGCCCCGCACCACAGCCCTGCACCACAGCCCCGCATGACAGCCCCGCACGACAGTCCCGCACCACAGCCCCGGCCGACAATCCCGGTCCACTGCCTCCACCACAGCCCAGCTCCACTGCTCCGCCCACCGACCTTGCCCACCGGCCCCCTCCCAGTACCACCCCTGTCCCCTCACCTTATCGCGCCCCCACAGCCCCGCCTCCACAACCTTGCCCCACAGCCCCACCCCACAGTCCCGCTCCACAGCCCCGTTCCAGAGCCCCGTGCCACAGCCCGTTCCACAGCCCGTTCCTCCAGCCCCGCCCACCGGCCCCCCTCCCAGACGCGCCCCTAACCCTACCCCGCCCCCTGACCTACCCGCCCTGACCCTGCCCCGCCCCCACAGACCCGCCCCAGCTTCCCCCTCAGCCTCGCCTCCCAGCCTCGTCCCCAGCCTCACCCCCTAGCTCCGCCCCCGACCACCGGCTTCGTCCCCCGGCCCCGGCAGCCCTCCCCCGCTGCTCCCCCATCCGCCCCCCAGCTACGCCACAGCACTTCACCGGCCTCGCCGCCGGTGTCCGCTCCGAAGGGTATAACAGCTTTAACCGCATTATTATATAACTGCCCTGTGGAGTTGATTTCAACCAATCGCTCCTGATGGACAACATTAGTTTTGCGATAGTTTGCATGTGATCATTCTGCGGTTGGCGACGGGTTTTGTGACGGCACGAGGGGCAGCCCGTTGGAGATGGGGATGAAAATAATGCAGATGATAATGATGATGAGGAAAATGAGGATATGAATGTGAGTGATGGTAATGGAAAGGATGTTAATGACGCGGCAGATAAGATTCATATTCAGGATGGAAATGCGATAGAAAATGTAAGGGGCGAGTGTGATGTTGGGGTAGAGATAGCGGTGACAGTGGGTGTGTCAGAGACAGTCAAATATCTACGCCAGTGAAAAAGACCCACCGGTTGTATTTGATAAGTGCCCCTGGAGATAATTACTAAACCACCCGATCCACTTTTTGGGTATCAGCGACCCTTAATTCGACCTTTTCTGCTGACAAATAGCCCTTTTCCGCCACGATATTACGTATCTTTCTCTATAGTACGTAATATACAGAATACTTCCTTTTTTATTATTTACTACTCTACATTTTAATGAGTTGGTGAGAGGACGATTCTTCATCCTTGTGGTAACCGCAATAGCTCGTTTGGCAAATCTACCGAAGTTTTTAGGAGGAAAGGAAAACGTTCTCTACGTCTCACTGTATTGACAATTGCTTTCACAAATGTAAAATCATGTTACTCGGTTTTTCATTAGTCCTTGGTCTTCCGACCTATGGCAACTGCTGCAGTTCTCTAGATTGAACACAATGGTGTAATGAACAAAAAAGTGACTTGTTTTGAAATGCAACCTATTGAGGTTACCACGACGATACGGCCAATCGTTTCATGATCACGCAAAGCATCACTAATTCTGCGTTTGTAATCTACATCTAAAATATAGTGAGCGCACATATTGTGTAAGATTATATACAGAACTAATATGTAATAGATCCGATTTGATTATATAGGACCTGTAAGGAGGGTGTTGTTTTTTATTACAATGTTTCCCCATCGACAATTTATTTAATTTACAAAAAGAAATTTAATTGGCAAAACAGTATTAGAGATTTCAACGAGTTAGAAAATAAATGAAATAATGTTAGTAAATAATCGAAAAAGTATTCCTTGAAATGCGCAAACACTAATACTGCAAATCAATAGATTCAGGCATGTTTTGGAATAGAGGATTTGTTTAGAGAGCTTTTCAAAAGTGTCTTGATTGAATTTCAAAGCCGATAAAGTAATCTACACCTTAGTTGTTTTTTTTTACCGATTTTGAAGGCATTTTGCAATAAATTATACATGATCACACTTAGGTCCTTCATTCGTACATTTACATATGACAAAATGAGTTTGTATGGATGTAAATGCGTGGGATGTGTAAAAGAGAGAGGTTGCATTTCATTCGTAGTGACGTTAAAGAATCGGACTACCCTTGATTTGGATCTCTATACCCTTGACCTTGAACAATATAGTCTAGATCGGTAAATCCTTGACAGAGATAGGTATGGCCTCGGCATAGAACGGTATACACTTGACATGAGTGGTGATAGCATTGCCATGGATAGTGAAAGCCATGGCGTAGATCATGGTTGCCTTAACATGGATCCATGTAGGTTTATTTTTTATTTATTTATTTTACGTCAAAAACAGTTAAAACTGCGTATGACGTTTTATGGGGAAAAGTGAATTGTGTGCACATTTTCAAAATTCTGTGATCCCTACACTAAGTCATATACTACTTAAATTTTGAAGAAGAAAAAACTCCCATGTAATAAAATCTATTTTCAAAGATAAATAAGCAATACATTTTGGCTCTTATCCATGTTGTCCATCAGAATAATACTTCCTGCCGCGACAACATGGAAATGATAATTTGAATAATTGTATATCCCACTGAATTCTAGAAGACTTGCACAGAAAATGAAGTTACATTTAGTTACGTTTAGTTAGTAGTTAGGTTTTCCATGAATTGGGGTAACTTTCACATGGATCGATGTATCCATGATATGGATCGAAGTAGCCTTGACATGGGTCGTTATGGTCTTGAGATGCATGAAATAGATTTTCAAAGGTTAACATAAACTTCACATAAATCGGAATTTCCTTGAAATCGAAATAGTCTTGTCATGGATCAAGGCACAAACAACAGGATGAGCCAGAATGAAAAGAAATGACCCATAACAGACGGATTGGAACGGAATGAATAGTGGTAGATCGGACACAACGAGATGCAGCGGTTTGGAGCGAAGTGGGTACGACAAAACCTCCCCATCCTCGTGGATGGGGGGCGTGATCGCAGTGTTTGCAGTGACACGCACAGCCATAAAACTCAAATCTACGCGCTACCACGTGCGTCCAAAGCCGTTCACCGGCCTGTACTTATGTGCCATCGGATGAGCAGTATGTCCTGGAGGGGTATAGCCTTGACGTGGATCGGTAGACAAGACATAGATCGTGATAGACTTGACGCTCAAAGTGCAAGCCTTTTACTAAACTTGACACAAATCGGTATACCCTTGACATCGGAATAGACTTGACCTGGATGAGGGTAAAAACAACAGGATAGATCAGTATGAAGAGAAATGCATAATAAAAGGTCCCTGAACGAAACGAATAGTGGTAGATCGGCACACAACGAGGTGGAGCAGTTTGGAGCGACGTGGGCACAGCAACGCGTCCCCACCCACACGTGTGGGGGTGGGGGCGTGGTCGCGGCGTTCGCGGTGTCACGGCCAGCCATAAAACCCGCATCGACGCGCGACCGCGGGCGTCCATAGCCGCCCGCCGTCCTGTATTTATGTGCTGTATATACTTGTCATGGAGCGGTATAGCTTTGACATGGACCGGTAGACTTGACACGGATTGAAGTAAACTTGACGCTTATAATGTAAGCCTTGACATGGATCGGTAGACTTGACACGGATTGAAGTAAACTTGACGCGTATAATGTAAGCCTTGACATGGATCGTGGTTGCCTTGACATGGATCGTTGTTGCCTTGACATGGATCATGGTAGATTTGACTTTGATGGCATAAACCTGTCACAAATCGGAATACCCTTGATATCGGAACAGACTTGACTTGGATGAGGGTGAAATCAACACGATGAATCAGTATGAACAGAAATGCATAATAAAAGCTCCTTGAACGAAATGAATAATGGTATATAAGAACACAATGGATCATGGTAGCCTTTATATGTGCATAATAGATTTGACATTGATGGCATAAACTTGAAACAAATCGGAATACCCTTGACATCAAAATATACTTGACCTAGATGAGGCTAAAAACAACAGAATGAATCAGTATGAAGAGAAATGGTTAAAATTATAAAATAATAAAAGGTTCCTGAACGAAATGAATAGTGGTAGATCGGTACACAACGGGGTGAAGCACTTTGGAGCGACGTGGGTACGGCAACACATCCCCACTCACATGGACGGGGGCGCGGTCGCGGCGTTCGCAGTGTCACCACCAGCCATAAAACCCGCATAAACGCGCGACCGCGGGCGTCCATAGCCGCCCGTCGTCCTGTATTTACGAGTATGTGTTAGATATACTTGTCAGGAGCGGTAGACTTGACATGGATCGTGGTAAACTTGACACTGAAAATACAAGCCTTGACACGGATCGAGGTAGCCTTGGCATGGATCGTAGTAGCCTTGACACGGATCATGGTAGCCTTGACATGTACATGATAGATTTGACATTGATGACATAAACTTGACACAAATCGGCATACCCTTGGCATCAGAATAGACTTGACCTGAATGAGGGTAAAAACAACAGGATAGATCAGTATGAAGAGAAATGCATAATAAAAGGTCCCTGAACGAAATGAATAGTGATAGATCGGCACACAACGAGGTGGAGCAGTTTGGAGCGACGTGGGTACAGCAACGCGTCCCCACCCACACGTGTGGGGGTGGGGGCGTGGTCGCGGCGTTCGCGGTGTCACGACCAGCCATAAACCACGCATCGACGCGCGACCGCGAGTGTCTGTAGCCGCCCACCGTCCTGTATTTACGAGTATGTGCTATATATACTTGTCATGTAGCGGTAGACTTGACATGGATCGTGGTAAACTTGACACTGAAAATTCAAGCCTTGACACGGATCGAGATAGTCTTGGCATGGATCGTGGTAGCCTTGACACAGATCATAGTAGCCTTGACACGGATCATGGTAGCCTTGACATGTACATGATAGATTTGACATTGATGACATAAACTTGACACAAATCGGCATACCCTTGGCATCAGAATAGACTTGACCTGAATGAGACTAAAAACAACAGAATGGATCAGTATGAAGAGAAATGCGTAATAAAATATCCCTGAACGAAATGAATAGTGGTAGATCGGCACACAACGAGGTGGAGCAGTTTGGAGCGACGTGGGCACAGCAACGCGTCCCCACCCACACGTGTGGGGGTGGGGGCGTGGTCGCGGCGTTCGCGGTGTCACGGCCAGCCATAAAACCCGCATCGACGCGCGACCGCGGGCGTCCATAGCCGCCCGCCGTCCTGTATTTATGTGCAGTCTGGGATTTGGAGGCGCGCGACCGCCTGGTGACGGCTCACCGCTCTGGTGCCGTGCGGCAGAAGGGGCCGCGTCCAACGTTAATTTGGTGCTTCTGCTCTGTGGGCCGGAACGATCGCCCGGAGAGCCGGCGAGCCGCGGGTGTCACTCGCTCTGATATTTTTATGAGGCCGGATACACCGATGTTGATATGTGCCACTCGCTTTCTGATGGAGGTAGAAACAAATGCCATTAGTGATCGTTGGTCGTGTGAGATCATTCGGGGAGAATGTTGCCGAGATGTACTCTGTTTAAATACCGTGCATTCCCGGATATTATATTCAATTTGGGTATTAAAAATCAGTATGTGCCTAATATTTACTTTCGGAGTTAGCACTTTCAAATAATTTAACATTTTCACATTCAAATTTAATCACAATAACTGGAGAAAGACATAGTTTTTCATATCACAATTGCAACAACGGTCACATGTCTGTAAAAATGTGAACAGTATACATGTATACATTGTCTTCAAGCATACACAGACAAGTATAATTTACTTTCAACATTACCCCCTGCCTAGATACAGTTTAGAAACATAATATTTAGGAACATTTGGGTACAACTTGCTATAATATATATACATAAAATCCCTTCAGTATATAATTCGACATGGAAAGATGGCAGTTTTGTATTAGTCATGACTTAAAACATCAACAAAGATCAATAAAATGCTCTTAAAATGTTTTTAAAATGACCTAAAAGCAAAGAAAAAAGATGATTGATCAAATCCGAGTCAAATAACAACTCAAACTGTTGGATATGTTAGTGATGTAATCAATTCAACTTAACCTAGCTTGTGGGAATTCTGATGTGGTTTTGTTGAAGATGACCTCTTTTATTTCTTAACCCAGCTTGCAAACCTTTGATTTGGTCTGGAACAGGAAATCTCTCTTTAGTTACCGTAAAATCCGGCGAACTGGTGCTGATAGGCGTCACAGGAACCTTAAGAGTACATACTCAAAACGTTGGTGACAATTTCTAAACAAAGAAATCGAATAAGCTACTCAGGAATTCTGTAAAGAACTTTTGTTGCATCTCGTAAATATTGTTTGAAGCAAGTGCCATTAAAATTATATTAAAATATATTTAAAAAAGAGATAAATGCTTTAAAAATGACGGAAAAATTTAAAAATTGACTTATTGGTTGAAATCGACGAAAAATACAAAAAACGATGACATATGAAAATGAGTCATTTCCTTTTGTCATAATATGAAATAAATGTCTTTATCTAAATGAATTGTTCTAAAGTGAAAAGAAAAATACTGACATTTCATTAAAATCCGCCTCTTAGTCATGAGAAACGAAGGGCTCAAAATCCTGTAATTGTGCTACTTCTAGAAGATGAAACTCGCTGAAGGCCTCCATCAGTCAGATTTATGACCTAAAAAGTATAAATGTGCAGATTATGACATAAGGGGAACAGCAGACGTACAAGTCATCCGAATCCGCTAGAGCACAGGTTTCTATCGTCTCTAACTCGGATACAAAGGGTCCTGAGACCTTAAACCATGTATCACCTCCTAATGGAACAAGAATTGTTTCTTAGCTTGCAATCAATAAACTCTTTGGACGTTCTTTGGAGTACACCAGAATGAAGCAGCTTTTGCAGTATGAAAACAATGATTTAAAAGTGCGATATATTGATATGGAATCAATTATAATACAAATATGTTGTATGCATACTTCAATATTAGAAAACACTTTCGTGATCTCATCGTATCCTTCATAGATTTCTCCGTTTCCGATTTCCAGGTACGGCCAAAATTTGAGATTGTTGGCCATACACAAGTCTGCTAGCATACAAATATTAAAGACATACGTTCATGCTGTTAGAAGGGAGGAAGGTGTTCGTCAAATGGTTACGAAATTCTACGATTGAAGTAATTAAAACGAGAACGCACTCAAGAAAATGATGTCTCATTTAAAGATACTTTGATGGGATATACAAGAAAACAATCAAAAACTATCCGTCAAAAAGAACACCAAAAAGGTTTGGAACTTACGTTCTCGCAATGCAGTTTGTATTCAAATCGTCACTACACGTAATGTATCTGATATCTCGGTTGGTTGGTTGGTTGGTTGTTACTGATCCCGGACACGTCAACTACTGAGGTCATTTGTCCCGTAAGTGTAGGGAGGTGGCGGGATATTTCCCAGCTAAATGGCGAGATCCGGCGCCGACCTACAGTCAGCAAGCGGAGTTTCCCCTGACCAGGTATCTCCCACTAGCGGGGTCCCGCCCCAGCCGCGAGAAGCTCTAAGCTTCCGACCGGTTTCCCGGCATGTGTGGTAGCATGCCGGGGGGAGATGCATGTTAGTGTTAATGTGAGTAAGGGTTGAGGATAGGAAGAAAGAGAAAGGAAAGATCGCGCGTGGTCTGCGGTCCGTTTGTTAGGGTACTGCTCCGGCATTCGCCTGGTGTTGATCGGAGAAACCTCGGAAAACTACCGATCAGAGCAGGCGACATCTAGAATTCTCCTCCAGACGGCGGCCGAATCCGACATCACTATGAAACTAGTGTCGAAAATCTTGCCACTGTCGGGACCCAAACCTAGGACCTCCCGGTCAGAGGCACTGCAGTGACATCAGTTGATGCCCTGAGCCACCTCCCCCCGTTCTGATGTCTCGTCCGAACGTGAAATCCAACCTACAAACAGGCTTGTTGGGAGTTTCCTTACCCAAGTATCTCTTCCATAGGGGCACGCACCAGTTGGTTTGATTTGTCTCCCGTTGTGTGATAGTGCACGCAACTAAGATTTTGTGTGTTTGTGATATTATGTATTAAGTTTGTATGTATGTATGCAAATAAAGAGAGAGGAGAGAACTTACGAGAAAGGAGAGATCGTGCGCGGACCGTCACGGACCGTGACACGTTTGTTATGTCACCGTTCCAGTATTCGTCTGGTAACTGTCGGAGAAATTGTAAAAATTCAGAGCAGACGGTCGCTAGAATTTTCCTCTAGACAGAGGTTGAAATGAACCCTCTTATCTAGCGTCTGTCGAAAAACGCCCCTGTCAGGAGTTCAACCCTAACCTTCCGGCTCATGACGCTGCAGACTTAACGGATATTATCACTGAGCTATCGGACGCATTTCGGGCACGTGATATCAAAATACAAGAGGACTGTACCATTTCATTTTATTCTTCAGATTTGGGATACTGCAGTACTCCAGTACTACTTCGGTATAAGTCTAGTACAGCAAATTGCATTTACAATTCAAGCGAATAACATTTAGCACACAATCCTGAACGCCAGCATTAATTCTTTCAGTAGCTGGACTACAGTATGTCGAAAAATTCGATATACTCCAGATCTAAAGATTCAATTTTATTTTTTCTGAAGATTTAAGATATCGGTGAATCCATTGTACTGGATACCAAGATAATTCAGAACGTAAATTACATTTAAATAGGATTTTACAATTCATGAAAATTCAGTTGTTTACATTTCGAGTCACTTCTCGACAACTGAATCCATTGCAAGTTGCATGTCATGATATTTTTTAGAAATCTAATTCGGAACCGATTCAAGCTGTTCCCGTTCCAGCCATATCCCGAAAAAATCTAGTGATACTAAAACAGCACGTAAATTTTCTCCCGTATTATCACGCAAAATTAGTCGAAAAGTACTCAAATTTTCGAAAAATTGTTCGTAACCTTATTTCAAAATCTATCTTTAAGGAACAGATTTTATTAAAGGAAAAAATCTCTATCTTCAATATTTTAGTTGTAAGAAGACTCCGAAAAAAAGTTTGAACTTTCGCGATTTTTGAAAAATCAATGTTTTCAACGAATATGAGACCTACATCGTTCTTTTAAATGTCCTTCACACTATCCAACAAAAAAATTTAATAAAGAACTCTGGAGCCATTTTATTGAAAATTTTGAACATGTTCCAGGGGCATCATGTAAAGTACCCCCGAAAATATCGGTTTCAAATTCAAAGAGCCGCGACATCAGTCAGATCGATTGAGAAATATCAATTTTCGAGAAAATCGTCTGGACGGTTTAGCCGCTAGCGTCGTTCACAGACTGACGGACGGACAGACGGACTTTTGGCATCATTCGATTTTCCGGTATCAAGGACCCACAAAACATGGATTCTGGCTACACCACGTGATAGAGGTTTTCCCAAATTTAACAACTGGATTTATCCACTTTTTCGTTACTAGAGACCTGCAATAAGAGTTTTCTGCCACAAATTTCCCGTTTTTTCGCGCAGCATTACATAAAACTGTCTCTCTACTCTGTAGCGAGAAAGTAAAATATCACTTTAGATTTCTTTATGACCATTGAAGTAACGTATTTTCTCGAACGTAAGCTCCCTCGTGTATAAGTGTATAAGACTCCTTAGTTTTTTTCGATGGAAATTGCGGTATTTTATTTTGCTTATTGAATCCTTCTTCTCTGACACTGCGAAGGAAAGAACTGCATTAACTTCGCAGTTGATTTTGGCGACCACATTAAGAGGTATGAACATCGTTTGCTTTTCATTGCAGTAATATTGTTTCAAAACAAATTCCCTGCAATACTAATATTCAGCAGATCTAATAAAATTGCAGGGAGGATGTCGGAAGTAAAAAAATGTTTATTTCTAACTTTATTTCAGAAATTTTAAAAAAATTGAAAAATAATTTCGTTTATTTCGAGATACTCGCTTATTAGTCCCGACTTTTGACGTCAAATTTTTAATGGGGCTTATATGCCAGAAAATACGCTACTTCTTAACCATTCACGTTACTGTTTCAATATGATGCCTTGCTGGAACTTTTTTTTAACATTCATATTCAAGATATGGTGAGCAAAATGTACAGCAACCCAACAAGACTTCTCTATGAAAAGCGTTTCCGTTCAGACGGGAGGGTGGAAACTGTTGCGATTCCATCAATTTATGTATTTTGAAACTAACGATTTCACGTTTTCTATTACGGGATATAACGGTTTCGCGTTTCGCTATTGAAACAGGAAAACGGTTACCGTTTCATTTTCGGTTTGATTTCTTGCGAGTACTTTTTCTTTTACCTTTCGGATTCGAGGTATGGAGTTGGGGTACTGCAGCCCTGCAGGATTCACTCCACGAATTGCATTAGAGTCCAGGCGAGGGGCGGCAGGGGGTGGAGGCTTTGGGGCGTCGGTGCAATCCCGCCGCCTCGCCAGCCACCCTCGACCAGGCTCCGAGCCGCATCATAGAATTTCAAATCCTCCGCTCGCTCCGAGACCGACCGCAGCGCCCTCCCGAAGGAAATCAATCGCGAGCAAAAACCGCCAGATTTCCATGTGCACCTGGACACCGATTAGCAACTCTCCGCCTCGCTTCTCGCGTTGGAGATCCGCCTTGTGAACGGAGTAATGGGTACATCGTTCTGTTGATCTTGACCTCGAATTAAATGTAATGTAGAAAATATTGAGGGTAGGTCAATAAAAGTCATTGCATAATTATCGTTTCAAACTATATACCAATATTGTTGAAGGTTGGCAATAAGTAACAACTAAATACAACTTATCTACTATCTCAAAAACAAGATTTTTTTGAATAAATTAATACCAATAGAATAAATAATATTAATGACAATAATAATAATAAAACTACATAAAAATAAATATGGCAGTACACACACAAGTAAATAACAGTACAGTTGGCAATGTCGAATAGACACCGCTGATCCCGTCTACGAGAGCAACAACCAACCATACAAAATGACATTAATTTAACATATGTTGCCTCACATATCCGTAATAACAGGTAATTAATTGTTATTGTTATCTTTGCCCTATTGCATAGCAAGTTATAGTTGGAATATTGTTAGTTTTCGTATTAAACGATACATCATGTAAAATTGCACTACCTGTATATTTTTCTCGTATTTTTGTATATTTATAGCCCTGAAGCAGGCCAAATAAATGGCCGAGACGTTGGCACTGTAAAAAACAACTTGACATTTATAAACCTACCCTCAAGATTTTCTACATTTTATTGTGAAAGGTATAACAGTTGCCGCAAAACCAATACATCCATTTCTGAACATAATACGAACATAATACTCGTATTACTGAAGCGAGAAAGACCACGGCATTTGAACATTTAATGCTTCACTTAAATTCTTTATAGTTTATTAACAAAAGTTATTTACGTAAGGAAGTGAGTCATTAGGGGTTCTATGAAATATTTCTGAAGAAGGCAACAGAGGTCGACACCTGAAATACTCCTTTCACACAGGTGGCGTACATTATCTTTTGAAACAGTTTATGGAATTTGTAGAAAATACGATTCTTGTCATTAGCACACCAAAGAATACACTGTTCTTGAAATCATTCACTCCATACAAGAAATCAACCCTATTGATGTACGTATTCCCCATTTATAGGATGGTACTTTTTATTTATTTGTGTTACATGTGTTGCTTTTCTTTGCAGTGCTCGTTCTGCAAAGTGCAACTTTTCAATCAATGAACAGTCAACGAATTGATTGATTTGCGTTTCCGAGCGCCTCATCTACTAAGGTGAATAGTCCCGTTAGTGTAGTTAACGTTTTGTCACCAGAGGTGGCAGTGATCTCCTGCTGGATGGCGAGATCCGGCGCCAACATATCCGACCGCTAATGGAATTTACGCACCCAGGTATCTCCCACCAACGAGCCAGCGCCCCACACATGACAAGCTCCAAGCGACAAGCGACAGGTCTCCCAACATGTGTGGTAGTCTAGTGCATGTATGTGTAAGTGTGGGTGTGTGTGAAAGGAAAGGATACAACACGGAAGAGGGAACAAAGATTGCGCAGTCCGTGGCTCTGATTCGATTCCCGGTCTGAGCAAAAATGAAGCTGCAGATTTTGTAACACAAATCCTCTCAGTTTGAATAACTGTGTGGAGAAAAAAGCTGCGGCAGGTCAAAAGAGGTAGGTGCGGTGAAGCGAATACGTCATGCTCATCAGAAGTTTCCTTGGCATGGATAAATAAAAACAGCGCAGGACTGATTACTCCGCTAGCTGGCAAAAAACGGATTAATCTGACTAAATGTCAAATACACACATACAATTCTATGTATATTTTCTTTGCTGACAAATTGATTAATTAGTAATTCCGGGCACGTCAACTACTATGGTCATTAGTCCCTTAAGTGTAGTGCATGATTTTCATCTGGAGGTTAAACCACGGAAAACTACCGATCAGATCAGCCGACCGCTAGAATTCCCCTCCAAACAGCTACTCAATTCGACCAAGCTGACAAGCTAGTGTCAAAAATCCTACCGTCGCCGGGAGTCGAACCTAGGACCTCCCAGTCAGCGACAGTGCAGTAACAACATTTGATGCAATGAACCACCACTCCCGGTCTATGCCGGCAGTAGAGTGGGACAGAAAAAAAGAGGAATTATCATTTTATGAGATCAAGGGGATATGGTTTCTTAATTCTAGGAAATCTTGCGGATGTTTATTCCGTAGGAGTGGTGGTAACATTTGCGTGTAAAAGATCGCATGCGCAGTTGTGCGACAGGCCCCGCGTGGGAAGAAGCCAGGAGGGACGGGGGCCGGAACCTTTCCAGAAACCCGGAGGAGCGCCGAGCCGAGCTGCGCCGGAGCCGAAGCAGGACCGGGTTGGGGCAGGACGCAGCGAGACGCATGTGCGGCACCTCCTGGTTCCCAGACGTCGCGGCGCCGCGTCGTCGCTGTCGCCGTCGCGGCGGGCGGTCGGGCGCGCGCATGCGCGGGGGCCGGATTTGCGCATCCGCCGCGCCATCTGCGCGCGTGAAATGATGCGCGCAGCGATTCCGGCCGACAACTGCGCCGCGCGGGGCGCAGTTCCGCAAGGCGCGGTGCCTGACTCCGATGTAAGTGCTTCAGGGTGTCAACTGATGTCACTGCAACGCCTCTGACCGGTCATATGGTTCGAGTGTTTACTGTCCCTGGATTTTCGGCACTAGCTACATAGGTAGGTCGAGTTCAACCGCTGTCTCGAGGAGAATTCTAGCGGCCGGCTGGTCAAATCGGTAGTTTTTTGTGGTTTCTTTAATTAACACCAGCCGAATGCCGGAGTATTACCCTAGAAAACGGGCGACGGACCGCGCGAGATCTTTCCTTCCTCTTGCTTGTCCTATCCTCACCCCTTACTTAAACACACACTAACATCTGCAGCGCCTCTGACCGGGAGGTCCGAGGTTCGAGTCCTGACGGCGGCAGGATTTTCGACACTAGCTTTTCAGCTAGGTCGAATGCAGTCGCTGTCTCGAGGAGAATTCTAGAGGCCGGCTGCTCTGATCGGTAGTATTCCGTGGTTTCTCCGATCAGCACCAGGCGAATGCCGGAGCAGTACCCTACCAAACGGGCCACGGACCGCGCGCGATCTTTCCTTCCCCTTCCTTGCCCTGTCCTCACCCCTTGCACACACACACTTATACTAACATGCGCTACACTACTACACATGTCGGAGGACCGGTCGGGTGCTTGGAGCTGGCCTGGAAGGAGCAGTGTCCCGCTGGTGGGAGACATCTGGTTAGAGACATCCCCGCTAACCGACGGTAGGTCGGTACCGGATCTCGCCATCCAGAGTGAAAAGATCACGGCCAGAGGGGAAAACATGCACTACACTTACGTAACTAGTTACCTTAGCAGTTAACACGCCCGGAATCACTGACAATCAATCAATAACTAAATGTTCAGAATGTGTGTGTGATTGAGGAACTGGGGCTAAGGGATGGGATCATGCGCAAATATGTAAAGGTACAGTGCATACGCATTGTTCGGGTTGTGCGTCTTCATTGGGAATGCTCCCAGTTCGTTCGGTTCCGCCAGAGGCTCGATCTTTTGCAGCTGTAAGATGGTAGTTCAAAACCGAATAGAATAGGAAACTAACAAGTACGAGTAACTAACCTTTGTGAAGCACGACTAGATTTACATTTTTCTCAATTTTTTCCTTCCCTCAATTGAAAAAGTGACTGATAATGTTAAAAGAAAGTAAAACTTATGATAATATGGAAATTGTCGGAGTATATCTCGATCTGTTCATGAGTTTTTTGTTTGAGGGTTTCTGTAAATAAGGTCATTTACCTTTGAAAATGTTTTAGATTTCAAGAAACTTCGTTAAAGATAATTTAAAGCATTTCTTCACATAATTGTACACAAAACTTGTAAAGCAAATGGTGCAATAAATGGTACAAGAAAATGTGTGCCATTCTGTAGCGCCGCTAGTTCAACATGCTTTCTATATCAACATGTTTTCTATTTTTCATCAAATTTATCCACACACTGATAATGTACCGATTCATTACATTCTTCTTTTCTCTCCCTAAATCGGTGCGGATAATAGAAGTTCTAGTGTATTCATTTCTTTGAACGAGTTTTACGAATACGAGAGAGCGATGTTAGAGAATTGTTGAATTTGTATTAATACATTTCAAAAATTCAAAATTTTAGTATACGACTTAGTGTAGGGATCACAGAATATTGAAAATGTGCACACAATTCACTTTTCCCCATAGCACGTCATACGCAGTTTTTAACTGTTTTTTGACGTAAAATAAATAAATAAATAAATACATTTTCTATTACAAAACCTTTGCAGGTATCAGGGCAGATCTCTAAATTCATCAGCTTGTATATTGGGCGAAGTATAATCGGGAAGCATACGTAAGTATACAACCATTAGAATTAATTCAAAAATAGTACATTATGAAACGATGATGTAATGATGGGCATTAATACACGAGAATGTCATCACGATACCAGCGAGGAACGAGCGAGTGTCGTAAACTTCACACGAGTGTATTAATATCAATTTCATCGAGTTTCATATGGTACTTTTTCTAGAACGTATGGTAACTTTCATAAGTTAAACTTTACAATGAATCGTTTCGTGGCAGTTCATATGTAGGCTTCAGCCAAGGCAACTTAATCCCACCCTCGCATGCTGCCGCAGTTTGTTGTGGTTACCATCCGTCTGTCACAGAATACCAAAGTTGCGGCAATAATTCAGAGGTCACCATTTTCGCTATTTCTCTTATTTCTGGAGGTGCCAACCTTTGATTCACAAGATATTTTAAACTAAAGAATTGGCCGGTTGTTTAAGGGGCAACCACACAGTATCAAAACATATCACAAAACATCTTGCGTTCTGATCTTAACGTCAGTCAAAAGTTCCCTCTATCACTATCACTGCACTAGTGAAACAGGATTAAAGCGAAATTGCGATCCAATTTATACTAATAATAATATACTAATAATACAAGAAATTAAAACATAATACAATATTAAATGCAAATTTTAATGCAAACAATCGAACGAAACATTTACTAGAACGATTCTCAATGATTAATTAAATGTAAATACTTGGTTTGTAAATTTCTCTGTGATTGGTGAAGAATCTGTGTCATAATGAAATCTACATCGTAATGTGTATCATTATGCAAGGAGTTGCATCCATCAAATGACTGAATTACACAATAGGAGTAGAAAAAATAATTTACTATTATATGTTGTTAATATTGCAACATAAACCTCATAAACAATGTATATAGAAATGAGATGTGTTTGCTAACGCCATGTAGTTATACAAAAGCCTGACTCTTACTGAGAACAAAAGCAGATTCCATCTAAGAATTACAAAATTACTGAGCTATTCAATTATCGAACAAAAATAA
Organism: Teleogryllus occipitalis; assembly: GCA_011170035.1. Classification (NCBI taxonomy): domain Eukaryota; kingdom Metazoa; phylum Arthropoda; class Insecta; order Orthoptera; family Gryllidae; genus Teleogryllus; species Teleogryllus occipitalis. The sequence continues at coordinate 73,524 of BLKR01004248.1, read as the reverse complement.
AAACTAGCTCTCATTAAAAAAACAAACATGAATGAAATAATAATTTCATAAGAGAGCGTATTATTAACAATACAATAGAAATTCTCGGTATTTGCTATTCATGTGAGTTGAGGAAAACATCACGTTGCACAGTAATTTAAAAATCTTGCATTGTGTCTTTGCACGCAATCCTCTCTCCCCTTCCCGCCAACCCTTTCTTCACGACGATCCACGAGTTCCGCGCTCGCTGCGCTACCTAGCCGCAAGTATTCAAAACTATACACGTAGTTTCTGCTTTCGCCGACAGAACGCAGCACAATTCACCGTGCGCGTCCGCCGGTGCCGGTCGCCCGCTCGTTTCGACCGGTCGCTGACTGCCGGCTGCGCTTCGCGCGCGACGGACAGCAATTTTTCTCCTCTCTTCCCCCTCCCTCTTCCCCGAAGCCTTCGCGCTCGCGTCAGCGACGTCCCCCTGCACTCCGGGCATTAATTTGCTCCCGAGCATCTGTTTGTGTATCTTTAATTAGACGTCGCCCGGCGACGTGGTGGTAGTTTTTTAGCGGGTAAACGCCGGGGAAAAAATTCTTGGTGCGGACAAGTGCTATGCAAGAGTAGCTTCCGTCTGGCAATAAAGGCTATGGGATCGTCTCTTGAGACATCGTTAACAGTACATCTACTGCCGCAATTTGTTACCGTCATCATTTTAAGTTCTCCTTCTTTCGTTCGAAGTTCTTGTCAGGTCTCGGAATCTACGAGTTCAGAGTTGGAGAGATGAGATAAGCGAACGACTGGTGCTTCGATGTACGAAACGTATATTCATAAAATATAAAAGAAAAAATATCTTGTAACTCCAGCATTCCGAATGCGAGAACACTTCCGCTCTTGTGGGTATGTGGAGTCGACAGGCCGTTTTTAAACATCCTTTATATCTCTCGTCTTGGCCCACATATTCTTGTGATGAAAGCAACTGATATTTGTGTTATGTGTTGCCTTTATATGACGTTCCTTTTGCCACTCAAGGGCAAATCGAAGAGTTTCCTTGTCAAGAAAAGAAGTTAATCGGCTAAGTAACCTAAAATATGAAGCGAAATTAGATATCGGAGATGTTCCGCTTGATAAGCACAGCATTATTCATTAATCTTGAGGTGGGATCGAATTACAGATAGCGATCTTTTTCTTCGTTCCTGGATGAAGGGACGAGTCAAATCCTGTGTCATCAATCATTTATTTGTGTACAGTTGAATTACGTGATCGATAGGACGTAAAGTATCCCCACCTCTTGTCTAGAACACATCAGTTGATGTAACGAGTACAATATCGATTAGCCTTATATCTCAAGGAAAGTTTGAGGGGATATTTGGAAGATTCCATTGGTTGATCGGCCATCAATTCATGAAGGGACTAGATCTAATTTTATAACATTGGTCATGTTTTTTGTACGCATATAAAGGTCTACATCTACACTGCTCAACGCACTCCGAACACTGGGTTGGTAAAAATATTTTGCTCTCTCTACACACGTTGTTCATGACATGTAAATTAGAAATCTGAAGACAAATTGCTTAATTTTTCGGCTTTCTTATCAAGGAAGAACCTGGACTTCACAATCTACAATTCCACATTACCACTGTCTATTTTTATAAACGGAATAATGATTTTTTTGGAGGGGATTGAGCTCATGGCGCGAATAAAAATATGCCATATATTATTGAAACCTGTAAATCAATTCTGAAACATTAGTTCCGTTTTGAGAAAAAAAATCACGTGCACTAGATGAGATAGATATTTAAGGAAGTAAGTTTCGACATACTTCTAGAACATGACATGTAAGACCGTCAGATACATTCCTTGATTTTCTCCGAACAGAAATTATGTTCAGTTATCCTTTTAAACATCTTAAAATTTTTAACGATCTTGTAAATGGATCATTTTCTCGACATCACCACCAGGAAGAACTCCAGAAAGACCCGTGTTGTAATTTGGCAACGCGCCATATGAGATCAGCCTTCGAAGTGGATCAAATGCAAGGATGAATTTGAAGAGTAATGTTCACCATTAAAATATATCCCGTTACGGAAATGTCCTGCCATTTACGATTCAGTTGAACTGCCGGTTGATTTCACTCAAGCTATTTGATATTTATTGATTAATTTTCAGAAACGAAGCGACTACATATTGATGAAATAATGAGGGGGGAATGTAGGCTCTATGAGATGAAATGCAAAGTCTAGGAACACAAATTACAATAATTTGGGGTTTTTTGAGTAAGGAAAAATGTGAGAAAGGTGGAATATTCTGGATAAGATGTGGTGGATATAAGAAGCTAGAGGTGATAGGATAAACATTGAAGAGAGACAGGTACATGCATATTATTTAGCCAATTATAAAAAGGAATTCCAACTATTGTATGTTTACAAAGTTGTAAAACAAGTACGCAATATTCATTATGTATATAATTTCATATTTTTTGTTAATTTCATTGAAAAAGTTAAAATTTATTTTTATACTAATTCAAGGAAAAAATAATACTTCTAAAATATAAGGGTTTCCAATTCATTGGCCATCATTCAATTTTTTTTTAATTCAGCAAATAATGAGATCAAACGAAGTAAATATTCATAAAAAGAGTGTTTATATTAAAATGTGTAAAAAGTTTAATTTCTGCACATGTAACTACCTTTATACACGTTATTTTAGTATAGCTTAGCCTGATGACATCCCAACATTTTGTGTCTAAGAGACCTTTAAAATGGCTCAGATTGAAAATACGTACGGGACTATATGAATTTCGAATTCCTAAGGTTAACATTAAGTTTTTCCAATGATAGATACAATTAATTATTAAATTTCAATAAAAATAGCAAAACACAGAAATGGAAGAAAATATCGAACAACTACCGCAATGAAAATTCACATTTTTATTGGGAGACACGAAAGAACTTGTAGAGACAAAACGCCTATGGTCCTGAATAAACGACCGTATTATAAAACATCTAGAAAAATGATCTTGACTTACTAGTAATTAAATAAACAAAATATATAGAACAACGTTTATTGAATAGCTGGAACGATCTACAGTTCTCAATACTGTATTGTTACAACAAACTGTAACATAGTAAAGCTGTTACACTGAATCAGAAATAATTCGCGAATTAAAACAGGCTTTCATAAGAAACCAAACGATCCAATCTAGAACATCTGCTTCAATACAAAATCTTGTGGTACTTCAATGGCACATTCTTTTAAACGTTATTTGTAACGGTTTCGTAGTATTATAATATTGTAACTTGTATCTTACGTAAACCTCAAGCAATCTCTTGAACTCCACACCAAAAGAAACGTGAGGAATAGTCACGTAGTCAAAGCAAGAATCATTATAAGCATCAATTATTTCTTGAGGCGAATTGTAATATAAATTCAGAAATTAGATTCCAACTAATTTATTTATTTTACATATTCACAGATTCCTTTACACACATCATCCTGTTTCTAGTTTTCCGCAATTACTTGTCATGGTAACTTCGTTCCTTCATTAATTATTTAACTGCGTATACTATTTAAATACCTCCTTTCATTTTCATTTTTTCACAAATGTATGTTTCCATTTTCACGCAATCCTTTATATTTTAAAACGCACGTCACTTACACAATTGTATTATTACATAAGTATACACAGATAAACTAAAAGTTAATATTACGTAGAAAAAAAAACATTTTGGTATTTTAATAACCTCAGTTCAAAGAAATGTGACCCCGACCATAAATCGAACAAAACTGTTTCCTGGTTTACGCCTAGTCACTCTAACTACTGAGCAGCCATGTGGACATGATTAGGGCAACTGGGACTAAACCACGAGACTCGGCTTCGATTCTCGGCCGTGGTGACAATTCTTTGAACAAATTTTTAATTACTTATATACTCTGGCTACACAGTAACAAGGTGGCACCACGAATGCATTTACAATGCGGAACATATTACCGCCACTATTGCCTCTCCAAAACGTTGACAGAGTTAACATTTGAATATCATTTTGGTATTACAGTCGATTCCGGTTATAGTGAAGTCGGATATAGTGAACCCTCGGTTATAGTGAACTTATATCACTAATCCCGTTTCACTTCCATTACAAGTAAGCATGAGAAGATTCTGTTATAATGAACCTAAACCTCGGCTATAGTGAACGTAGGAAATACAACGTACTGGAAATTAATTCCCTCCTGGAAAATAATACATCGTCTCAGTGCCACAAATTCCAACACCAGGTGACTTAAAAAAACTATCTTCGGCCGAAGGTCGTAATTGAATAAGTTTCACCTGGGGTGAAGGTAGCCGACCCCGAATGGGCACCTTACAAATAATCTTATACCACTCAGTTTCACTGTGGAAACAAAGGTTATGTCGTGCGTAGGCTACAACTCACGGCGGCGACGCGCAAATATTTGCTTCAATTTCAATCTTGGTGGATTTTTAAGGACAAATAATGATTTAAACATTTTCAGTTTGTGTTGTTAATGTACTTTGCTGAATCTCCATGATAATAAAATCAATCGTTATGGAGAAATTCTATTTAATTTTGACATCATCGAATGTAGTGAACCTCGGATATAGCGAACCAAAAATGTTGGTTCGCTATAACAGGAGTCAACTGTATTGTTCAGTTCACTGAACTCCAAATAAAGCATGTCCACCACGTAATGATTTCCCCTCCCCCGCTTACAATTCTCCAAAGCCAAAGCGTTTCGCCCCGCTGAACCGCCTCGCCCCACTGCGGCCCAAGTGAAAATCTTGGCGTCATTAACACGTTCTCGGAACGCTTCAAGTCTCCCGCGACGAGTGCAGCTAATGTATTATTACAGGCGCATCGATGTAGCGAACAGCATCTCAAAGGCCGCGCCATTACGTCCTAATATATGCGAAGGAATTATACGGTGTCGCTTGGAAGCCGCCCCCGGTGCTTCGTTGACTTAGCACGGGGCGCGCACCTGCCGCCGCCGCCGCCGCCGCCTCCGGTAATGAGGGCCGCTTCAATCAGGAATGTCGTGCGGAAGATTTACGGCGGAGTCGACGCCCGCGCCATCGATCTCGGTACCGTACGATGCAGCTCCGCGGGAGGGAAGGTGGCGGTGACGGTGATATGATAGAGTTGTTGTCAGTGATGGTGCACGTGGTAGATGTGGAGGTGATAGTGGACGTGGTGGCGATGGTACGGTAGAATGATGGTTATGGTAGGTATCATGGTGGTGGTGAACACCATAATGATGGACATGGTGATGGTGAACATTATTGTCATGGTGGGCAATGCGGTGATATCGATCATATTGTTGATGATGGACATTAGTGATGATGAACATGATGGATGAGGTGGATATCGAGGTGATGGTGGACATAATGGAGATAGTGGTAGTGGTAGTAAATTGATTACTAATTCATGTGTCCGGGCACGTTCATTGCAGTGGTTATTGGTTCCGTTAGTGTAGTGAAAGTGTTATGACTGGAAATGGTGCTCCGTCACCTGGAGCGACGGTGGTGGTAGGGGGGGGCCGTGAGAGTGATGGTGACGGTGGCGGTGGTGATGGTGATGGTAGTGGTTGAAGTGGCGGTGGTGGCGTTGGTGGTGATGGTGGATGTGGTGGATGTGGTGGTTGTGGTTGTGGTGGATGTGGTGGTTATGGTTGTGGTTGTGGTTGTGGTGGCGGTGGGGGCGGCGGCGGCGGCGGCGGCGGCGGCGGCGGTGGTGGAGGTTGTGGTGGTGGTGGTGATGGTGGTAGTGACAGTGGTGACGGTGGTGGCGGTGGTGATGGTGGAGGATGCGGCGGCGGAGGCGGTGGTGGTGGTGGTGGTGGTGGCGGTGGTGGTGGTAGTGGTAGTGGTAGTTGTGGTGGTGACGGTGACGGCGGTGGTGATGGCGATGGTGGCGGCGGCGGCGGAGGCCGTGGACAGATGGGCGCCTGGTTGTGGCGCTGCAGGACCGGCTTCGAATACCGCTGCTGTCGCTGTAGCGGTCAGACCGGCCCAGGCGCGCGCCCAGGCAGTCGGGAAAGACCCCCTCTGCAATAAGGACCCGCCCCGCGATTTGGGCCGTAATGCTAGGCAAGGCCGGGCTCCATGGGAGGTCGGTCTACGTACTAGTGGGCCGCTAACATGCTTTTACTCTTTTACGTTTATTTCAGTAGAACATCCTTAACATGGCTTAGTATTATGATGCTCTACACTTAACGGGAGTTTCTGGTTATTTTTAAACCTTATTCACAAATTTCACACATTCAAAATTCACAAATTTATTTTCTCAAACCAAATTCACTTTATTACTATAATTATTATTATTATTATTATTATTATTATTATTATTATTTCAAATTTCCCCTTTCAAGTGACCCTGGAGAGGCGGGAGGTAAATCATTTCCTTGGGTACAAAAATACTTCAGTCGTTTTGGTTTATGCAGTTTACAAAGGGCTATATCTAACTATAACTTAACACTATTTTACAAAGGCCCTTTCGGATCTAATTATAGTTTTATACTATCTTTGTAGGTTTTTAGAAAGTTCTTACTATTTTTCTGGATTATTATTAATTATTTATTATTATTATTATTATTATTATTATATTACTATAACACACTATATTATTATTACTGACACCACACGTATTGACTGAGTTTAACTCGGATCCAGCAGGCGCTGATTCTGTACCGACTATGTCCGGTAGGTTGTAGGTTTCGAGTCCCGAAAGAAGCGAATTTCCGACATTAATTCGAATTCAGACGTTCTCACGAGAATTCTAGCGGCCGGCTGCTCTGATCGGTAATTTTCCGTGATTTCTCCGATTACTTGTAGGCAATTAGCAGATCCCTAACAAATAGGCCATGGACCACGTGCGGTCTTTCCTTTCCCCTCCTTGTCTTATCTTCCCCCCTTACACACTGACGTGGACCACACTACCACACATGCCGGGTGACCACTTGGGTGATTAGAACTTGTCCCGGCTGGGGCGGTGCACCGTTGGGGAGAAATACCTGGAGGGGGTAATGCAGATCAAGCAGATGTGTAGATCGGCGCGGGATATCATCCAGCGGGGAAGGAATCACCGACTCCAATCGGGATAAAATACAATGATGGGACTAATGGCCATAGCAGATGAAATGCAAGGAAACGAAAATCACGCCTCTACATGATTGCAAGCGGTACTTCAATCTTTTCACGGATATCTCAGCAAGGCACCGCCCCAGCTAGAACAAGCTCTAGCCTCCTGACGTGAGTGGTAGTGTAGTCCATATAAGTATTAACTGAGTATGTATAAGGGAAGAGGAAGTTTAATGTATAACAAGAGAACGATCGCGCGTAATCTATTTGTTAGGGACTTCCCCGGCTTTCGCATGGTACGACCGGAGAACCACTGAAAACTACAGAACAGAGAAGCAGCTACGATTCTCCTCTAAACAGTGGTTGAATTGGACTCAGCGAGACGGAAAAAATAATATTGAAAATAGTGATATTGAAAATTATATTGAATATCCTACATTGAATAATGCTGAAAAACCGTCACCACCTATACACTAACCCTAGGACCACACAGTCAGACGCGCTGCAGCGGCAACGGTTTTTGTCGTTGAGCATCTACGCCAGTACCAGAGTTCGACCAGGATTGAAGAGTCAATAAAGAAAGAAGAATTACAGTGCCTTGAAGACACTGTAAATAAGCTAGTCACGGCAATAAATATGAACCGAAAGGACACATAGCTGGGAGGACTGGGGCAAGATCCCCAGTTCCAGTACCTGAAGGCATCTTTAGGAGAATACTCGGTTCAGTCACTTGAGCGATTATTTTGACTCATATCTGCGAAATCTTCTTGAGGCCGAGGTCGGTCAATAGATATGATACGAGATTCTTTTCAGAAACGATGGCTAATTTTCTCTAGAGACGAAAAAAGCTTCCCATTACTTTTTCATCGAAGAATTTTAACATGATAACTATTTAGGTTGCTGGAATTCAAGAAATGTGCACCTGAAACATCTATTTAAAGAAATATTAAGATCAGGGCTGGTTAATTGGGGGCCCACTAAATATGCACTGACCCACTTATCTACGCGCCACCGCTGTGTTCCCCTGGCGAGTCAGCCCGTCCGGAAAGGATGGATGTTGTGGCAGCAGAGCGATTGGCTATTGACTAACGAAAGGCGAGTGGCACACAGGCTACTGTTCCAAGTCACCTCGGATAGTCTGGCCCGATGTATTGCATTTGAGTAGCCCTGGCGTAGGCCGCTGCTGCTCAACCGGGCGGCAGGATTTTCGACACTAGCTCTTCAGCTAGGTCGAATTCAGTTGCTGTCTGGAGGAGAATTCTAGCGCCCGGCTGCTCTGCGGTAGTTTTCCATGGTTTCTCCGATCAACACCAGGCGAATGCCGGAGCAGTACCCTACCAAACGGGCCACGGACCTTTCGCGATTTGTCCTTCCTCTTCCTTGTCCTGTCCTATCCTCCCCTCTTACACACACACCCCATATTCCGGGAGACCGGTCGGGAGCTTAGAGCTTGTCCCGGCCGGGTCGGTGCCCAGCTGGTGGGAGAGTCCTGGTTAGGGGGAAACCCCACTAGCCGACGGCAGGTCGGCGCCAGATCTCGACATCCAGCGGGGGAAGATCACCGCCATCGCCCGAGAAGAAAAACACGCACTGCACTCACGGGACTAATGACCATAGCCGTTGACGCGCCCGGAAACACGAAAAAATCAATCAATCAATCAACCGGACGGTCCACTTGGCTTGCCCTGGCCCAGTGCTTATCTGCTCTAGTCGAGCGTAAGTTCTAATAACTACATCGGCTATATTCTAGTGAAAGGCAGATTGCACGGACGTAACTGCAGTGAGCCACATTGGGCAAATGGCCTAAGGCTTGCATTTCTGGAACTCTGTTGGAAACCAGAACTGTAAAATTAGACGAGTCCTTGTTTATCTTGGGGGATGGAGGAAGGGGCGGGGTGGATGGCACTCAGCCCGATCGGCTCTAGGCTAGTGAAAGGCGAATGGCACCCGGACAAGTGACACGCGGCTACTGCCGCGGTATCTGTGGACAGTCTCACCCATGTCTAGCATTTGAGAGGCCCTTTTGTAGACCACAGCAATTAGGCGGTCCACTCAATGTGCCCTAGCCCTGGGTTTATCTGCGGTCCAACCTGTAGTCTCGTTGCTGGTGGTGTCAGCCCCTACGGAGGAGAACGAAGGGAGTGGCACTCAGCGCTATCGACTCTAGTCTAATGAAAGGTGAGAGGCACCCAAGCCTTGAAGCAGGTTACCGCGGACTATTTAGCCCGAAGTCTTACATTTGGGCAGCCCAATTGTACACCACGGAAACCGAATTCAGCCCTGAAGTGCCCAGGCCAGGGCTTATCTGTGGGTTACCAGTGTGACCCGCTGCTTGTCCAGTCAATTCGTCCGGAGGGGAAGGAAGAAATGGCGTTCAGCGCTCTTAGCTCTAGTCTTGTGAAATGTGAGAGGGACGTGAGCAAACGCAGTGAGTCCTAGCGAACAGTCTAGACTGAAACCATTGAGCTACCAGGGCTACTAAATTGCGGCCCACTTGACGTGCCATGGCTCAGTGCTTATCCGTGGGCCATCGGTGTGGTCCCCTGCTTATCCAGACAGCCTGCCGGGAGCAGGAGGGGAGGGGCTTAGCTCGATTACCCTTATTCCAGCCAAAGGCGAGCGGCACACGGGCACTTGCAACAGGCCGCCGCGGCCCAAAGCCTTGCATTTGATCAGCCCTGGCCTGAGAGATACGGGGTCTCGATGTGCCCGGCGGCGCAGCAAAGGCGCTGCGGTGCAGTGGTGGAAGTCGGGCTCCGCGCCGAGGCGGGAGGCAGATGCATGGGGACCGGCTCCGGCCTGGCCTGCAGGCGAGCGGTCCGACCGGCCCGGGGGGGCGGGGCAGGGTGAGGTGAGGCGGGCGGGACTGGGGGGCGGGGGGGGCGCCCGTGCGCACGCGCGTGCGACATGAAATGGAAATTAATAGGCGGGATCTCCCGCCGCCACGAGGAAGAGGTGGGGTTTCGGGCGGGGAGAAGAGGCGGACAGCGCGGTAGGAGTGGGAATAACTCGTGTACGATTTATGAAAGTTTGTAGAGTAATGCTGGACAGGGCAAGGTAGTGCTTATGGTTGTGATGGTGGTGTTGATGTAGGAATGTGATGTTAGTGTGTGTGTGTGTGTTAGTGTGATGGGGGCTCTGATAAGGTTTAGTATGGTGGTGGTCTGAGAGTGTTGGCGGGTAGAGTGGTAGTGTGATTGTGTGGACGTGGTGGCGGTTAGAGAGGGTGGTAGTGTTAACGGCGTAATGGAGAAGGAGGTGGAGTGATAGTACAGTGAAGCTGTGGTAGTATAGAGGTGGTATTGTGGGGGTGATGTGGCATTGTGGGAGTGATGTGGTATTGTGAGGGTGATGTGGTATGGTGGGAGTGATGTGGTATTGTGAGGGTGATGTGGTATTGTGGGAGTGATGTGGTATTGTGAGGGTGATGTGGTATTGTGGGGGTGATCTGGTATTGTGGGGGTGATGTGGTACTGTGGGGATGATGTATTGTGGAGTGATGTGGAATTGTGAGGACAATGTGGTAGTGGAGGTGTGTATTAGTTGGTTTGTTAGTTGGTTAGTGGTTCTGGGCGCGTGAACAGCTTAGGTCATTAGTCCCGTAAGTGTAATGCATGTTTTTTTCCTCGGGAGATGGTGATTTTCTCTCGCTGGATTGCGAGATCCGGCGCCGAGCTACCGTCAGCTAGCGGAGGAGGTGTGAATCAGTACGATGGGAGGTGAAGTGGTAGAGTGGGGGTGATGCGTGGTAAAGTACGGTGGGGTAAAGAGGTGGTGTAGTAGTGTAGGAATGGTATGGTAATGTGGGAGTGCTGTGATAGAGTGGAGGAAGTGAGATAGTATGGGGATGGTGTGGTAGTGTGGGTAAGGATGGTGGACTAGTGAGGAAGAAGTAGTGATATTATGTAATTATGTTCGATTGGTGGTGAATTTGAGGGTGGAAGTGGCAGGGGCGGTGACGGAGAAGTTGTCATGATATGTTCTAGTTCAGTATTGTTTTAGAGGTTCTGGTGCTGTGGGAGTGGTGGTCCTGTGGTGAGTCGGGAGGGTTTAAGAGTGAGCGGTTACTGTGGTTCGATTCCAAGTGCGACTACATGATGGAGATGGAGTGATGTGTACCTGGTGTGAGGGGTGAGGTGGGATGTGGGTGATGGAAATTAGTGAAGAAGTATTGGTACAATAATGATTATAGTGGAAGAGTTGGCGGAGACGTCTGAGATGATAATTCTGACGATGAAAATGTTGGTAAGATATGTCTCGGTGTTGATTTCCTTGTTCAAACGACTTCCATTCTAAGAGAAACACATTCCGAGAACTGAAAGATGATAATGAGACATCTAAGTGGTGCTTGTCAACAAAAATGAAATGCATCATCAATATCTAGAAGAAAAATTGTCCCATGGCTCTCGGAAATCCCAGTTTTTTAGAATACTCGAATTACCCTCGAGTGTTATTTATTATGACACTAATGGAAAATTGAGATGAGTAGTCACTTCCAATATTACGCATAAGTTATTTAGAAATTTATTTAGAAGTTCACCACTTTAATTTAAAATGTTTTTAATTAATGAAATACATTATAAAGGGAATAATGTAGTCACATACGTTACATCGCTTAGAGGCTTGATAGTCCTCTATCCCGGAAGTAGTTCTTTCCAAGTAACGTGTGGGGTAGCAGAGACGAAAAAGGGAAGAAAGAAAGAAAAAGAAAAAAGAAAAAAGAAAAAAGGAAAAAAGAACAGAAAAAGAAAGAATGGAAAAGCTACAAAGAAAGAACTAAAGGAGAGGATCGAAAAAGGGTAGAAAGAAAGACAGAAATAAATAAAAATAAAAACGAAAGAAAAACGCAAGAAGAAAGAAAGAAGGGCAGAAAGAAACAAAGAAAGGATGAAAGAAGCAATGAGAGAATGAAAGAAGCAATGAAAGAATGAAATAAGCAAAGAAAGAATGAAAGAAGCAATGAAAGAATGAATTAAGCAATGAAAGAATGAATTAAGCAATGAAAGAATGAATTAAGCAATGAAAGAATGAATTAAGCAATGAAAGAATGAATTAAGCAATGATAGAATGAAATAAGCAATGAAAGAATGAAAGAAGCAATGAAAGAATGAATTAAGCAATGAAAGAATGAATTAAGCAATGAAAGAATGAATTAAGCAATGAAAGAATGAATTAAGCAATGAAAGAATGAATTAAGCAATGAAAGAATGAATTAAGCAATGAAAGAATGAAAGAAGCAATGAAAGAGTGAAAGAAGCAATGAAAGGGAGACAGGAAGAAAGGTCGGAACGAAGGAAGAAATATGTGATGACAAGTCAGCGGAATACTAGGCGCGAAGAGGACGCCCACAGGCGAGGGCGTGACTCGTGACAGCGCTGATGAGAGTGGCGGCGACGGCGGCGGCGGCGGACGCGGCTGGAGCGAAAGCGGTATGCGGCCGGTCCTAGACGCCGCCGCGAGACGAAACATAAAAAAGCGGTCGGGTGTAAATGAGAGTAAAGAGACCGGAGTCCGAGAAGAGCAAGCCGTTTGTGCGCTTGCTAGTCCGTCCCGTTGCAGAAGCACCTCCCATCTGCCCCGACGCACACCGACCCGTCTCGCCAATTCTGCCCCCGCCCCACACCTATCGACACTCCTTCCCGTCTCGACCCCGCCCAATGCAGCCCAACCCGCTCCGCTCCGTTCCTTCCTAGCCCACCCTGACCTGACCCACTCGTTCCCGCTCCGCTCAGCCTGTCCGCTTCTCATTCCTCGCAACTCTCCATCGCGTACCGGGAAAGGTGGCTCAGTGAATAACTGATGTCACTGCAGAGCCCTTGACTGGGAGGTCCGAGGTCCGACAGTGGCAAGATATTCGACACTAGCTTGTCAGCTAGGTCGAATTCAGTCGTTCTCGTGGAGAATTGTAGAAGCCCGCTGCTCTGATCGGTAGTTTTCCGTGGTTTCTCCGATCAACACCAGGCGAATGCCGGAGCAGTACCCTAACAAACGGGCCACGGTCCGCGCACGCGAGCGATCTTTCCTTCCTCTTCCCTTTCATATCCTCACCCCCTTACACACACACTTACGCTAACATGCACTACACTACCACACATGACGGGAGACCGGTCAAGAGCTTAAAGCTTGCCCCGCTGGTGGGAGAAGCCTAGTTGAGGGAAACCCTGCTAGCCAACGGTAGGTCGGCGCCGGATCTCGCCATCCGGCGGGGGATCACCACCACCACCTCCCGAAGAAAAAAAACATGTAATACACTTACGGAACTAATTACTTCAGTAGTTGACGCGCCCAGAATTACTAACAACCAACCAACCAATCCATCGCGTTCCGTCCCGTCCGTCTCCAACCCTCCCCTCCCAGTATCCCACCTCCATCCTCTTCCACGCCCCGCCTCGTTCTGTTCTCCGCTCCGAATCCCCTTGATGGTCCGACCTCAAACTCCGATCCTCCTCACCCCGCTCAGCCAAACTGTGCTCCGAATTATCACTTCCGCACTCGACTCCCAAGTCAAGCAACGCCACATCCCTGCCCGGCCCTTCTCTCCCCGCTCTGTTCTATCCGGTAACGATGTGCCCTGACCTTCCACTTCCCTGCCACCGCGCCCCGCCCCTCCCCGCCCCTCCCCGCCCCTCCCCGCCCATCCCCGCCTGCCCCGCCCCTCCCCGCCTGCCCCGCCCCTCCCCGCCCCTCCCCGCCCCTCCTGTCCTGCTTTCTCACACCCCACTTGTCCGATGTCGTTGTGACCTACTTCATTCAGCGCTCCTTGCTCTGTCCCGCCCCGCTCCTCCCCGCCTTGACCCGTCCTGCCGCGTCCCATTCGTTCCCGCCCCGTTCCATTTCTTCTCGTTCCATCCCATTCCTTCCCATTCCGTGTCATCCTGTCCTGTCCCCTTCCGTTCCATCCCATCCCTTATCTTCCCATCCCGCTCAGTCCCGTCCCTTTCCGTCCATCTCCATCCCTTCCTGCTCCCTCCTCTTCCTTCCCGCCCCATACCGTCACATCCCGCCCCACCCTGCTATGCCTCCCGACCCGTACCGCCTCGTACCGTCATGCTCAGTCCCGACCCGTCCCGACCCGTCCCGACCCGTCCCGACCCGTCCCGACCCGTCCCGACCCGTCCCGACCCGTCCCGACCCGTCCCGACCCGTCCCGACCCGTCCCGACCCGTCCCGACCCGTCCAGACCCATCCCGACCCGTCCCGTCCAGACCCGTCCCGACCCGTCCCGTCTCGTCCACTCCCCGCCCCGCCCGCCCCGCCCGCCCGCCCGCCCCAGCCCCGCCCCGCCCGCCCTCCCCGCCCCGCCCCGCGCCCCCGCCCCGCCCCACCTATCCCGACCCGTTCCATCCCGTGCCCTCCACTCGGCAGCGGGCCAAGGTGATGCATCGCGTTCTAGAGTCGGTGCATCTGCACGCGCAACTCGCGCAGACAAGGAAGGATGGGGCCGCCGTAAGCCGCTGCATCTGGCCGCACAAGACCAGATTCTCTAAAACACGGTTCTGCTTCTTTTTACTTTCATTCGCGATTACAGCTTCTTCATACTTTTAATCCGCAAGTCATACGGATTTCCTCATACTTCGTATTCGTTAAAATATTTTCACACCTATCATGGTTATTTAGTAAACGTCATATTTGCATAGTAATTTCAAATAGTTAAAACAGTTTTGACGAAAATCTGCATTACCTTAAGACCTTACTGCTAAATTGTTATGAGCACGCAAAACACATTAACACTTTCCATGACGAAAGGCATTGGAGGTGAGGACTAGTAGTGGTTTCAGTAATCTTCTATGCATAGACTGCTGTGTTTACTGTTCCTTCTTAATGTTTGCAAGAAGTTCTTATTCTACACAACACCGTGATATTTGCACATATTAGATCTAATGTTAACTTAAGTGTTCATTCAATTTATTGATTTGGTAAATGGCAAATGATTTCAAAGGCATTGAAGTGATTGTCCATTTTATTAAATGAGAGAAAAATAACTTTAGAAGTGTGATTGCCTGCAACATGAATATAAAGCGCAAATACATCAAAATCCCTGTTTAACTCTTTCTTCGATTTTTATAACTGAAGGGTGAGATTATAATTAGTGCTTAACATGTAGTAAGTGGGTGAACGGTGCTCTTTAATTATACACACTTACGTAGAGAAATAGCTCACACAAAACATCTTTCCTAGCATCTCTGATTCATCGTTGAAATTACAGTGCCACGGCTACTCGTGCCGCTATAATCAAACACTATCTCTTGATCGTGAAATGAATTACAATCTGAATCTGCAAGTGTTACTAGATAAATGCTTGGAGCAAAAACGTGATAATATAATGAACGGCATAAGAGAAAGCATTGCACTGATTGAGATATTGAATGCATTAGGTTTGCGTTTGCTCAAGTAATTTATTCCAAGACTTAATGCTCTTCTGTTTATTTAATCCATTAATTCAAGTCATTGCATGTCATACATGCAAAATCTTTCTTAAATGCACGAACATTTTTCACGTCACAATTTCTGCTTAAATTGCTCTAATTTCGAATGTGATTTCATTGCTGTTAAAAGTTATTCTGATTCGCCACTTCTTCTGAAGATGGCTTCAGAGAATTTCTTGTGAAAATGGCTCGTGTAATTGTTGTTTTCACTGTTTATAAATTATTTCAAAGGTAAATACATTGTAATAAATATACCGTAATGGAAAATAGTAAGACATAAAAAATAATAGCAGTGATAATTAACAAAATAAATTGAGAAACGTCCACTATGTTTATTAAGTAGTGCAATATAATAAGATCTTAGAATTTAATGTCATTAGACTATATCGTTTTCATAATCAAAGTTTATTTCAACATATAAGAGATAAAATGTATTTAACACCTGTATTTATTCACAACTTATACTTTGAGCAATCGCCTAATTATAAACATATTTTTTGTTTTCTTCTGAGAAGATAATTACGATTATTTTCAACAGTTTTTTTTCTTTTAGAGGTGGGGATGTGACCTCGTGATTCCCTTACTCGCCCCTGCCAGAACAGGGCTAGACAATTCTTCTCGAAAGAGCTCAAAAATGAACTTGAGCTTTTCACATACGCACTTTCCTGGAGGGTCGTAACATTCACGTTGCTTTTCTTTCTTTCTTTCTCTTCTCTTTCTTTCTTTCTTTCTTTCTTTCTTTCTTTCTTTCTTTCTTTCTTCCTTCTCTTTCTTTTTTCTTTCCTTCTCTTTCTTTCTTTCTTCTCCTTCTCTTCTTTCTTTATTTTCTTCTGATCTTAAAGTCAGTCAAATAAGGAACAAACTACCACTGCACTAGTTAAATAGGATCAAAGTAAAATTAGATCTAATTTATTTTAAATAATATTACAAGTAAAAATTGCTGATAATAAAATAATTTAAAACTGATGAACATAATATAACGTTAAATGCAATTTTAATCTACACAATCGCACAAAGCATACACTAAAACGATTCTCAATGATTAATGAAGTGTCAATTCTTGAATTGTGAACTTCTCTGTGATTATTCAAGAACCATTATCATAATGAAATCTGTATCTTGATGAGTATCATTATGCAACGGGTTGCAGCTATCCAATGACAGAATTATACAATGGAAGTAGAAAAAACTTCTTGTAACATTTTCAACTGCTAAAATATAACTATCAACTGCTCTCCCAACCTATTTTTTAATTTTTTAAATTTTTTCCATTTTTATTTATTTTTTATTTATTTTTATTTATTTTTATTTTTTTTTTTTATTTATTTTTATTTATTTTTATTTATTTTTTATTTATTTTTATTTATTTTTTATTTTTATTTATTTTTATTTATTTATTTATTTCAGAGAGAATATGGCATCTTGAAGGTAACTATATACAACCAAGTTCCATTCGCAAGCCCGATTTGCTGGTTACTAACATTGCCTCAGCAATGTTTTCAAAATGAATTATGTAGCAGTGGCGGAAGGTTACAACCTGCCCAAACCAGATACGCGAGCCGAGATTGTGCGTATACGGCTAAATTATGTGCACCCATTCCCTCTATGTGTCGCTGCGCTCGTTGAATACACTACTGATTGAAAGCCTTGAATCCACCACTGGTGGAGCCCGAATCTTCCTCCGTTGGAGCCCCTGAATCCTCCTCCGGTTGGAGGGCAATGCCTCGCCCCGCGAGCAAAGGACGAAGGTGAAGAGCGCAGGGCGCGTTAACACGTCGCCACCCCGCCCTTCGACCGCTAAACGGCGGATTAGGCGGAGCGCGCTGACGCGACGGCGGGGCGCGGTGGGGGGGGGGCGGTGGACTGACGGCGGCCGTCGCGCGCCGCGGTGTCGATGACGAGCCCTCCTCCTCGCCCGCCCGCCCGCGCAAGGCCGGAGGGGCTGACCGGAAACGCGCGCAGGTTACGAGGCAGCGCCCCCGACTGCCTCGTACGCATTCCTCCGGGGCGCAGCCGCCAAGCCATCGCCCGTCGTCCGTCAGGCAACGCCCTCCCACCGCACCCACACCCACCCACATACATACACACACGCGCACACACAATCGCGCGCACACATCGCACTCACGCGCACACATGCGCGCACACGCGCCACACATGCGCGCACACATCGTACACACACGCACACACGCATACATACGCACACACACAGCACACACACGCGCGCACATACACGCACGCGCACACACGCATACTCACGCACACACACACACACACACGCGCGCACACACGCGCGCACACAGCACACACACGCACAACACACACGCTCACGCCCAACACTAGCCCTATGTGCCGTCTTCAAACGTCCGCCGCTTCTTAGGGCACAACTCGTAGTCGACACTTGATTGATTGTTGGTTTCGGACGCGTCAACTTAAAGTTATTAGACTCATATGTGTAGTGCATTTTATGGCGGGGATTTTCCTCCGCTGGATTCGACACTGACCTTTGCAGGTTTTCCCTATCAAGTATCTCACCACCAGGCACCGCTCCAGACAACCAAGCTCTATGTTCTCGACATATGTGGTGATGTAGTGCATGCACAAGTGTAAGTGTGCATGTACAAGTGTGATAAGGTATGAGAGTACAAGGAAGAGGAAGGAAAGATCAGCAAGTCGTAGCATATTTGTGCGTACCAAATACTGTTAGTACTGCTTGGCATTCGCCTTGTGTTAATCGGAGAAACCACGGAAAACTACCGATCTGGAGCAGAGTTCTCCTCCAGGTAGCAGCTGAATTTGACCTATCCATTTAGCTAAAATTCTACTCGACCCTTAAGGAATAAGTGATTGATTAAAATACTCGTAAGTGATCATTCGTAAAGTAAAAGTATAGAGGAAAGATTTTCCTCTTTTGTAAAAGATCTATGGCCAAAGTCTTTTCTCTATAGTGGAAGCACCAGTAGTGACCACTGTTAATATTTTCGCAGTTTCATTAAACTAATGGGAGTACTCAATTCGTTATATGAAACTCAATGGCAATTAGTATACCTATTCCTAAGTAGATCTCTTACCACTTATTCCAAATATTCAATTTGTTGAATTTTTATTAATTTATTTTCAAATCACGGTCTGGTTCCTGTAGTGGCCTCTTGAAATTTACCAATTTTTTGTAATGGTTAGATACCTTACTCAGTGCGCTGAATTCGGAACGCCTGGCGAAAGCGGGACGAATAAAAATGAGGAAGCTAATAGTTGCTGCCCGACATTTGCTGTTGCTGTATAAGGGCACATTGAAAATGTTCTTCAAAACGTAAATCAAAATATTAATGCGTGTGCAGTGGAAGATTTTTTTCTATTGCTAGTTTGCCCTTCTGAGCCAAGAAGGCGATCCTCGGGAAGTTATAACTTTCGACTATAACCATTGTAATACATGTACACCCACATCAGAGCTGAGATTCAAGTTATTTCTTTACCGATTTGAGACTATTTCTAAATAAGGTGCGCTCTTCTTGCTTAATAATACGTGGTATGTCAAACATTACTAGAAAGGGGGAAATTCTTTAAATACGTCCTTGTGTAGTAGGAAGGCAGAACAGGTATTGAGTGAAAGTATAGGTCAGGACAGGACTAAATGGAATCTTGGCTGACCGGGAGACGCCGTGTCCTAGGTACAATTGTTAATCGGCCGTCATACTGTGCCCTTCCTGAGCACCTTCCGACGCATGTCGCCCTGAGGTAGGTCACAGTGTGACGACCAAAACGTAGGCAACTAGGCCTAAGATGTCTCGCGACGTCTCTAGGACAGCCAAATTTCTATATCGTTCGTGGGCTACAATAGTGACTCTCAAAAATTCAGGTGTTGAGATAAATGTGTTTGAAGTTATACCTTGTACTGAAATGCATTGTTCTCGGATTCACACTTCTGCCATTTGTTGGTGGAATACTGAACTAAAAGATATGCCGTTGGAAGGTAGACAAATATGCAATTCTGGTCAGTACATTAACTCAAAATTCGTATTTTTTGAGCTATACCACTATTGCAGTCTACGAGTGATTGATTGATTTTTTCGTGTTTCCGGACGCGTCAACTGCTTTGGTCATTAGTCCCGTTAGTTCATGCTTTTGATGATGGCGGTAATGATCTCCCGCTGGATGGCGAGATCCGGCGCCGACCTACCGTCGGCTAGTGGGGTTTCCCCCTAACCAGGACTCTCCCACCAGCGGGGCACCGTCCCAACCGGTTTCCCGGAATATGTGGTAGTGTAGTGCATGTTAGCGTAAGTGTGTGTGTAAGGGGAGAAGATATAACAAGGAAGAGGAAGGACACATCGCGCGCGGTCCGTGGCCCGTTTGGTAGGGTACTACTCCGGCATTCGCCTGGTGTAGATCGGAAAAACCACGGAAAACTACCGATCAGAGCAGCCGGCCGCTAGAATTCTCCTCCAGACAGCGACTGAATTCAACCTAGCTGAAAAGCTAGTGCCGAAAATCCTGCCGCCATCAGGACTCGAACCTAGGACCTCCCGGCCAGAGGCGCTGCAGTGACATCAGTTGATGCACTGAGCTACCGCTCCCGGTCTACGAGTGATGTATCTGGGTTTTCCACTATTGTCTGGTCTCCTGTCTGCTTCGCAACCACCTGTCACCCCCTTGCCTTCCCCCCATCCTCCTTTCCTTTGCAAGTGTGTGCTCGCGTTCCTGAATTCAACTTCGCCCCCTCCCTCCCCCCCGGCGCCGTCACCCCTTCTGGGGCGGCGCGGGCATCCGCCCTGGTGCGGCGCGGCACGCCCCCACCTGCGCCGGGCGGCGAGTCCGTGCGTGGAGGGCGGAGACAGGCGGAAGGGAGGACGAGGGCGACGGGGCAATGAAAGGGTGCGACGCCAAGGGCGCCCCGAGGGGCGACTGCTGGTCAATGCACCCGCCGCCTTGCGCTCAAGAGGGTGGCTGGCGTCGTTGGGCGCCAACGGACGTTGGCGGGCTTTTGCTTTGGCGGGATTTTTATTTTCAGAACAAGGTTTGTAGAAAATCTCTTGTTATTTGGAGGCAGGTTAGTGCTATTTTCTAGTGAGAGAGAACTGTGGCGTTGTGGGGCGTTTTTTTGGCGGGATTTTTATTTTCAGAATAAAGTGTGTAGAAAATCTCTTGTTACTTGGAGGCAGGTTAGTGCTACTTTCTAGTAAGAGAGAACTGTGGCGTTGGTGGGCTTTTGCTTTGGCGGGATTTTTATTTTCAGAATAAAGTGTGTAGAAAATCTCTTGTTACTTGGGGGCAGGTTAGTGCTACTTTCTAGTAAGAGAGAACTGTGGCGTTGGTGGGCTTTTGCTTTGGCGGGATTTTTATTTTCAGAATAAAGTGTGTAGAAAATCTCTTGTTACTTGGAGGCAGGTTAGTGCTACTTTCTAGTAAGAGAGAACTGTGGCGTTGTGGGCTTTTTGCTTTGGCGGGATTTTTTATTTTCAGAATAAAGTGTGTAGAAAATCTCTTGTTACTTGGAGGCAGGTTAGTGCTACTTTCTAGTAAGAGAACTGTGGCGTTGGTGGGCTTTTGCTTTGGCGGGATTTTTATTTTCAGAATAAAGTGTGTAGAAAATCTCTTGTTACTTGGGGGCAGGTTAGTGCTACTTTCTAGTAAGAGAGAACTGTGGCGTTGGTGGGCTTTTGCTTTGGCGGGATTCTTATTTTCAGAATAAAGTGTGTAGAAAATCTCTTGTTACTTGGAGGCAGGTTAGTGCTACTTTCTAGTAAGAGAGAACTGTGGCGTTGGTGGGCTTTTGCTTTGGCTGGATTTTTATTTTCAGAATAAAGTGTGTATAAAATCTCTTGTTACTTGGAGGCAGGTTAGTGCTACTTTCTAGTAAGAGAACTGTGGCGTTGGTGGGCTTTTGCTTTGGCGGGATTTTTATTTTCAGAATAAAGTGTGTAGAAAATCTCTTGTTACTTGGAGGCAGGTTAGTGCTACTTTCTAGTAAGAGAGAACTGTGGCGTTGGTGGGCTTTTGCTTTGGCGGGATTTTTATTTTCAGAATAAAGTGTGTAGAAAATCTCTTGTTACTTGGGGGCAGGTTAGTGCTACTTTCTAGTAAGAGAGAACTGTGGCGTTGGTGGGCTTTTGCTTTGGCGGGATTTTTATTTTCAGAATAAAGTGTGTAGAAAATCTCTTGTTACTTGGAGGCAGGTTAGTGCTACTTTCTAGTAAGAGAGAACTGTGGCGTTGGTGGGCTTTTGCTTTGGCTGGATTTTTATTTTCAGAATAAAGTGTGTATAAAATCTCTTGTTACTTGGAGGCAGGTTAGTGCTACTTTCTAGTAAGAGAACTGTGGCGTTGGTGGGCTTTTGCTTTGGCGGGATTTTTATTTTCAGAATAAAGTGTGTAGAAAATCTCTTGTTACTTGGAGGCAGGTTAGTGCTACTTTCTAGTAAGAGAGAACTGTGGCGTTGGTGGGCTTTTGCTTTGGCGGGATTTTTATTTTCAGAATAAAGTGTGTAGAAAATCTCTTGTTACTTGGGGGCAGGTTAGTGCTACTTTCTAGTAAGAGAGAACTGTGGCGTTGGTGGGCTTTTGCTTTGGCGGGATTTTTATTTTCAGAATAAAGTGTGTAGAAAATCTCTTGTTACTTGGAGGCAGGTTAGTGCTACTTTCTAGTAAGAGAGAACTGTGGCGTTGGTGGGCGTTTGCTTTGGCGGGATTTTTATTTTCAGAATAAAGTGTGTAGAAAATCTCTTGTTACTTGGAGGCAGGTTAGTGCTACTTTCTAGTAAGAGAACTGTGGCGTTGGTGGGCTTTTGCTTTGGCGGGATTTTTATTTTCAGAATAAAGTGTGTAGAAAATCTCTTGTTACTTGGAGGCAGGTTAGTGCTACTTTCTAGTAAGAGAGAACTGTGGCGTTGGTGGGCTTTTGCTTTGGCGGGATTTTTATTTTCAGAATAAAGTGTGTAGAAAATCTCTTGTTACTTGGAGGCAGGTTAGTGCTATTTTCTAGTAAGAGAACTGTGGCGTTGGTGGGCTTTTGCTTTGGCTGGATTTTTATGCGGCGGATATATTCTATACACAACAAGATTTTAGAAAACCTTTAGGTACTTGTTAATAAACCAAGACATTTTTTTAAGACTAATAATTATTGAGAATAATTCCGTTAATTTGAAAGCGTTTTTCGCACAGAGGAGGATATCTACATTTTCAGTCGCTAGTCAACAGACTAGCGATATTTAGCTTCAGAGGGATTTTTAGGGGGCATATCCCATCGGAACAAGGTGTATAGAAAACCTCTTGCTAGTTAGAGGTAGTAATGCTATTTCCTAGTAACTTTCAAAACGGTGACATTTCTTACTTGACTATAAACAGAACTGTTATTGCACCAAGTACTTTATCCACGACCAAGATATACTTATTCTTCAGTCAATCATCAATTTCAAAGCACTTGCCGATTTGAGGAGAGTGGCTTCATTTGAGCCGCCAAAAACTTTTAGCGATGTTTTGTGATCTTTTATGTGGCTGTCATTTTCCTTATACAACAAGATGCATACAAAAAAATCTTGTAAATAGAAGTTTGATTTTCTAATAAGATAAAAATAACTATATAAAATTAGTCATAAACCTCTTTCTTCGCCGTGAACAGAATTGACAATACACCAAATACTCTTTTAGGCCTAGATAAAATTCCTTTAATTATCAATTTTAAAACCCCTTTTCGTGGATTACTAGAAAACAGAATTTATTGTAATAAAAATGCAAAATATGTTCATATATAGGTACTTATTTTTTCCAAAACATGTAAAAAACTAGGTGCTACAACAGCACACTCTTTCTCGCAATATTATGTTATCGTTATGTAATAGTAGGTCTTAATTTCTGCCTTTCTTACACTTCAAATATTACTTTATTCATTGAATAATGGGAGTGTCAAAAATAGATTTTATTCAAATTTTTAAATGAAAATATATATATCTGGCATTGAGTTCAGTGTATTAGGCATTCTGTGTATTCACGAACATATCTGATGAGTATTTAAATCGTTTGCGTAAGCACTATGCGAGAAAGTTAAAGGATGAAAAGTTAATAAATAATACGATCCATCGGCGGCGGAGGCGACAGCGGCGGCGGCGGCTCCTTTTGCTACAGCGCGTTGTTGCTAGCTCTACTTTAAAGCAACAATGGGAGTTTATGTGGAATATACATTTTACAACGCAGTAACTCTGATAGCTTCTGCAAGCAAATGCAAATATTCGAGAAATATACAATAGTAAATATTAAATACTATAGTATTGTAATATTCACCAAAACTACCCCTTTTTTATACGAATTACACGTTACTCCTTGTCTGAACATGTGATGCTAAACGCGCCATACGTTTTCACATGTAAAAAATTTCGCCAAATTCTCATTACTAATCGAAGAACAAACGTTTTGTTTTGATCTTTTAACGTTCAATAAAAATATCAATAAATAAATGAAACAAAGCCTTCATAATGGTTTCATGTTACTATTCAGCAAAGAGAAGAATTCAAAAGAATTTCACATTTCATTATCTTATCTTGTGGCCTCCAACAATGAACTTCTTAAATATGCATTGCTCTATTGTTTCTCAAGTCAGCATGTGATGATAATATAAAATTAAAATTAAAAGATTCGTACAAACTGACAAAAATCCTATCTTCATTTTTGTGATTTTCAAACTTTTTTCCAATTTTACAAAAAAAAGAGCAATACTCGAAAATGGGGATAGCACTATATTTTTGCCGTCCCTTATTACACTTGTAGTGGAAATTAAAAATAAGTGGAGCAGTTTTTGAGAGAAAAAACTTTCTTGCGTACATTTCGAGCGCAAATTTCGCAAAAACTACATTTTCTCAAAAAATGTACACCATCTTTTTAAAGAGATAATATTGTACAACAGACTTTGATGCAAGAATCTCTATCTTCAATTTTGTAGTTTTTTTTTTTTCAATTCTAGAACCAATCTCTATCCGACAACGGGACTAGCCCCATGTTTTTCTCCCGTCCCTCGTAATACGTATGTGGAAAAAATATTTAAAAAATAAAAAAAATAGGTGCGGTTTTTGAGAAAAAATCAAAAATTTCCTCTATTTCGGGCAAAAGTACACGAAAGCAACTCATATTTACGAACACTTGAAAATGACCTTATTTCAAGATCTATCTTTAAGAAACAGATTTTTTAGGATTAAACTCTCTTCAACACTAGGAAGACGCCCCCAAAAATTGCGTTTTTTCAACCTTCAAAAAAATCTGATTTCAACGAATATGAGATCACCCCCATTCTTTTAAGCGTTCTTTACGCTACCCAAATTTTGATTTTGATCTAAAAATTTGGCGCTGTTTTGGAGAAAAGTTTGAAAATGCTTTCGAGACTTCATGTGAAATACCGTCAAAAATCAAAATATCTGTTTGAAACTCCCAAAGTCAGGAGATCATTCAGATCGATTGGGGAATAACTTTTGAAGAAAATCGGCTAAACGTTTTAGGCGCTAGCGTTTACCCCAGACGGACATACAGATGTTTCGCTGTCAATCGATTTTTCGGTATCAAGGACCAACAACACATGGACTTTAACTACACCAACGCGTTAAAAGGATTTTTTTCTAAATTTAGCAACAGAAGATATCCACTTTTAAAACAAGAATGTTTTAAGTTGTGTTCGTGGTTAGACGGCATCCCCACGTCTTAGTGCATTACAATTACACCCTTTATTTTTCATAGTGTTTTTGCCTGAAAGACAACTATTTGTGAGGGGTGTCTGTAAGTTAGAAACTGTATTAATCGCTGCATACAGAAATGTACAAACACCAGGATTGGTCCAAAGAATGGCATGAGGAAGACAAAGAGCCTCTGACAGAGAGGTCCTAGGTTCGAGTCCTGACGGCGGCAGGATTTTCGACACAAGCTTGTCAGCTAGGACGAACTCAGTCGCTGTCTGGAGAAGAATTCTAGCGGTCGGCTGCTCTGATCAGCAGTTTTCCGTGGTTTCTCCGATCAACACCAGGCAAATGTCGGAGCAGTACCCATAAACAAGGGCTGACCGCGCGTGACCTTTCCTTCCTCTTCTTTGTCCTATCCTCACCCCCTACACACACACACACACACACAAACATGCACTACACTACCATACATGCCGGGAGACCGGTCGGAGCCTTAGAACTTGTCCCGGTTGGTGCGGTGCCCCGCTGGTGGGAGATACCTGGTTAGGGAAAACCCGTTAGATGACGGTAGGTCGGCGCCGGATCTCGCCATCCAGTGGGGGAAGATCACTGCCACCTATACTACAGATGAAAAACATGCAATACACTTACGGGACCAATGACCTCGGTAGTTGACGCTCCCGAAATCACTAACAATCAATCAATCTACCAATCAACAAGACAAAGATAGGCTTCTATGACGTTCGGGGTGTACGAAAGTTTTCTTTACTGGAAGTGAGAAGGTTCTTTCACTGTAATTGTTTCCAACGGAGCGGGAGGAACCACATATGGCATTGGTTGGTCAATTAGTAACCAGTGGATTGCAGCTGGGGAGAGGGTGAGGGTGAAGCCAGACAGCTAGCCTAGACTGAAGAGAATAAGAAACTGAGGAGTACGAGAATGTCTGCACCATTCATCTTTGTGATTATTCAAATAATTTAAAATGCATTAAATTTGCTTGATAAGTGGGTGAGATGACTAGAAAATTACTGAAACTTGTGAAATACAACATTCTATATTAAAACAATCACCCACGATGAGATGAAATGTTCTAACAACATCACACCTGATTTGAAACAATTCTCAATATTTATCTTT
Organism: Teleogryllus occipitalis; assembly: GCA_011170035.1. Classification (NCBI taxonomy): domain Eukaryota; kingdom Metazoa; phylum Arthropoda; class Insecta; order Orthoptera; family Gryllidae; genus Teleogryllus; species Teleogryllus occipitalis. The sequence continues at coordinate 47,252 of BLKR01004248.1, read as the reverse complement.
TATTTGAAAACCCAGTAGTAGGAAGAAAAGTGTCTGCACGTATTCAACACTTAGTTTCACCTTGTGATTTCCCCATCTTTGATATAGGCTAATACTTTAATTACACCCTGATGTCCATGCAAGAGAATCCTTGAAATTGCTCCATCGTGAGCGGCTGGTGGCTAAAAAAAGCAAGTCAATAAGACAGGCTGTTCACATTCGGTCACATCATCCTCCACAAAGGCCCGACGCACAGTGGCAGTCGGTGCGGACCGGCTCAATGGCACAGCGAGGGACCGTGAAAGAGCGCGGCAGATGCCGTCTGGCTGTCCGTCCCATCGGCGCGTGGGCACTCGCATTTCGGGGAGCGGCGTGGCGCCAGCCGCCTCCCACACCGGCAGCCCAGCCGCAGCTTCTTCTTCAAACAGCTTTGTCGCGTTCTCTCTTTATCTTCCTCTCCTCGACTCTCGTGTGACTACAAAAGTAGCCTATGAGACTGATAAAGATCGGTCAATCAATTAATTTTTCTCTCATTCTCTTGCTTTCTCTCCTGCTCTCTCTTTCTCTGTCTCTCTCCTTCACTCCCTTTCTCTGTGTCTCTTCTCCTCTCTCTTTCTCTCTCTTCTTCTCTCCCTTTCTCTTTCTTCTTCTCTCCCTTTTTCTGCCTCTCTTCTTCTCTCCATTTCTCTGTCTTTCTTCTTCTCTCCCTTTCTCTGTCTTTCTTCTTCTCTCCCTATCTGTCTCTCTTCTTCTCTCCTTTTCTCTGTCTCTCTCCTCTCCCTTTCTGTCTCTCTCCTTCACTCCCTCACCATCTCTCTCCTTCACTTCCTCTCCGTCTCTCCCTTCTCTCCTTTTCTTTGTCTTCCTTCTCCTCTCTCTTTATGTCTCTTTCCTTCTCCACCAGTCTCTCTTCTTCTCCACCAATATCTCTCTGTCACTGTCTCCCCCTGTCAGTACCCCCGACACTTCCACCAGATTTTTCATAGTTACGACTATTTTCACTATGTACTTACAATAATGACACGGTCTTCCCCACCATCATAGCACTATTGGCAACATCTTGTTTACTCACCGTTATTTTATCTTCCTGTCATTGCGAAATCACAACCTGGCAACGCAATCACATCCAAATCTTCCTGGCCTTCTCCACAAAATAGGCGAGAGGGTTTCAATTGTGTTTGTGCTGATGAAGTCACACCTTTCCGCGCAATCCTTACGCCATCACCACCGCCTCCGTTGCCACTACCACTACAGCCGCCGCCGCCAAGTCCACTGCCCACACCACCTCCCCCTCCTGCTTTGGCTCCGCAACGTTTGCCCGGCAGGTGGGTTGAGTCCCAGCTGCCGCCTTGACCGCCTCCGCCGCCGCCTCCACCGCCGCCGCCTCAGAGTCTGATGCGCTCACGCCGCCACCACCGCCACCGCCGCCGCCGCCGCCGCCACCGCCGCCACCGCCGCCACCGCCGCCACCGCCACCACCCCCGCCACCGCCGCCACCGCCGCCACCGCCGCCACCACCGCCGCCACCGCCGCCACCGCCGCCGCCACCGCCGCCACCGCCGCCACCGCCGCCACCGCCGCCACCGCCGCCACCGCCGCCACCGCCACCACCGCCGCCACCGCCGCCTCGAGCATTGTGCATCGCGCTCTGTTTGTTTCTCTTTTAACTCTTTGGGCTTTTTCCGCACCGGTTTCCTCTCCATTCCGGCGACGTCTGATGCGCCCTTTATCCTGCGACGGGTTGTCGCGCGGGCCGGACAACCTGATCGGATTGTGTGGCGAGTAGCGGGCTGGGAAGTGACGAAGGCGTTCCGAGTGCCGCCCGTTTCTTTTTGGAGTCGCCGCCGCCGCCGACGCCGACGCCAACGCCGTCAGGTGTTCTTACCAATCGGACGTGTTTTTGTAATGGACTACCAATTTTCAAAAGTAAGAATACGTATTTCTGGTCGGGGGCTATCTCTCCGGAGATCGTGTCGCGGGAATAAGTGGACTTGTCGGAATGCCTTTGAGGTAAATAACCTTTTCCTTTGACTCGGTAGTCTGTGTACAGTCATATGGTCTGATGCTTCTCTATGTGACGTTATGGTGATTGTTTTTGTTGGATGATACAAATTATTCAAAACGTCTTTAGATGGATCATAACTTAAACATTAATTTCTTATTATTAAGATGACCCGGATTCAATGTATTTCGTAACTCTGCCAGGCATTAATTAGACTTTTGAACACTGCTTCGAAAGTCTCATTAATTGCTTCAAAATAAAATTAATTACTTTAAAACAACATTAAGCCAAATTTGCGAACCCCTATATATTACGAAGATAATCGATTAGATTGATTCGAGTTTTTATTATTTCATTTTTACTATAAAATAAAATTCCTATGTTGTTCTTATTAAAATTTAAAACTAATTGGAATTCTTTAGTTATGGTGTTATCGAAATATTACAGTTTGTAAATAACGAGTTTGAGTTAGAAATTAAAAATATGAAGACATTCGGTAGCTGCAGTTTAATTACAACAGTTAAATATCGATGAAATCCACTCACTTACAATGTATGAACTATAACCAAACTTACTCAGAATAGGATTAGTCAAGAAAAAAGTACAAGCTTTTCTCATCCCGCCAGACAAGAAGAGTAGTAAGAAAAACTTGAATTACTTACAGTCAGGCAAAAAATGTGTGAACATCTACTCTAATACAAATATTGTCAACACTTGCTTTTTACCTAAGAACGTAAGCGATGGAAAGTAATCCTTGCTCAGAACATAAAACTTGTTTGACCCAACATATTCCTTCAGTTTCCAAACTGGAAGCCGCATATACTACAAAATCTTGCTTGTCAGTATTCATGTCATTCTATTGTTGTATATAACGATTTTTTTCTTTAGGATATTCTTGGAGAAATTATGAAAATGGCAAATGCAAAATATTTATTACACTATAGAACCTACTACACATTTTCTCGTAGAATTTTAAGTCGCTGGTTGATATCTTAAAAGGTATCATAAAAGGTAAAGATTTTTTAACACTAAGTAAGTACGGTGATCCTTCACGCAAGATACCATTTACATTACTTTCAAGATCCACATACAGAGGTTATTGCTTCCGTTCTTGCTTTCGCTCAGTCGGATAAAAATGGTTTTATATTCCTTTTATATTTATTATCATAAAAATAAATAAGTCTTTAAATCCCACCGAAAAAATTAATCCAAGTCATCTCTAACAAGCCTGTATCACATGGAGGAAACAAATGAAATTTTTAGCGTAATAATAACAGTATTATTCCCTCCCCACCTATGATTTCCCAGTGTTTACTGACTGTAATCGATATGCCAGGGAGATCTCCCTGAATAAAGAGAGGATTTAGAAGGTCATCAGAGTGAACCAAGAGTTTTTCTAGATCAAAAACAGCCACGCTTCATTCTGTGGAGATCTGAATTATTCCTGGGTACGCAGGTGATTTTACTTGCATTCCCCAAGGTTAAAACGATAACGATGTTTGTATTGAGGAGAAAACTGTTTCCACAAAAACAGTTATTCATTATTATTGCTTCTCTCTCTGCCGCTGTCATTTTCAATGAGTTTTAATTACTCAAATTATTTGCATTCATTTATATTCATATTTGTGAATTTACTTCGTATCGAACATGTTACCGAGAAACATGTGTGTACCGAGAAACCTGTTCGTTGATGCAAATACATTTCGTTCTCCACTGGTTGCCGTTTAACATAAAGAAGAAGTACGAGAATATGTGAACAAGTAAGCAAATGCGAAGCATTAAGCGTGTTCACAACTTTTAATTATCAAAAACATGAACTCAGTATTTGCAATCCATTTGGATTCAACTCAATTTAATGTTTTTTTCTTAACTCTTACAGCAGTGAAGCTCTGGACATACTAACCTTAGATCTCTACCCGGTTTGCCTTCATAAAATTCTTTCTCTAGACTACTAGTTCGTTACGTATTGTTCTACAAGTTATTTCCAATGCTCCCTTTTATTTTTGCATTATTAGAATACCAGAATTAGCCATCGGATCTGAATTATTTCTTCTTCTTTTTGCCTTTCTACCAGATGCATTTTCTTCTACGTAATATTTCAAGATTACGTAGCTGTTTCTAATAACGCGAGAAAGTATGAGCTGTTGTAGAACCACTAGTTTTAAGGGTCTGAGGGCCAAGTACTACGTTTGTGGAACACAAGGGTAAAAACGAACGAATGAGCAGGTGGAGATTTTTTTAATAATTCAACAAATGTTAAATAATCTGTAAATACTGTAACTACAGTCGACTCCGGTTATAGTGAACTCGTATATAGCGAACGTCGGTTAAAGTGAACTAAAGTCATTGGTCCCGTTTCACTTACATTACAAATAAGAATAAGAAGGCTCGGATATAGTGAACCTGAACCTGAACCTCTGCTATAGTGAACGAAGGAAATACAACGTCCGGGAAATTAATTCCCTTCTGAAAAACAAATATCTCGCCTCTAGGTCACAAATTCCAACACTAGGCAGCTCTGAAAAATTTCGTGGGCCAAAGGTCATAATCAAAGAAGAAGGTAACGGACCTTACAGATGACCTTATGCAACTCCGTTTCACTGAGAACTGAACATTTCTCTACATTAATATCTTGCAAAGATCTTAGCGTCCGGCTTGCTGGGTCAATGGGTCACGATATATTATAATCCTTATTACCTTTATAATGGATTATAGGATCCGCTGACTATACAGCGCAGCTGGGAATCTGAAATAGAATGATTCTATATTTCTAGTTCATTTCTGTTTGGATTGACTAAATGAAAGATCACTTTCTTTTCTAAAGAACAAAATTTAACAAAGTTTATTGTTACCTTTTTAGCAAACAATTTAGTGAATTTAATAAATGATTTGATGTTAGGCCTTTGATCAAGATATATTTGAATTTACAGTTTTATACCGCGGTTAACTTATCCATTCTTCGTTGATGTCCCTCGTAGACTTTCAGTCGAAATATCTTGCGAGCTTGCCGTAGTCCAAAGTCCCAAGAAATCCTCTTCTGCCCCTTTCCAAGCTGGTCTCAAACTATCAAAATTATCAGTCCCGATTACGTCCTATGACATAGTCCCGAAATCTATAACTCGATTACCACTCCCGACAAAGTCCCAATTTATGCCTCAATATTACTTCCACATGCAATATCTGCAATATCATTTACTGACCTTAAAATTTCACAATCTGATAACCTGACTCTGACTATCTGCACTACACTCGCTCCCTCTCACGAACCTACGATCAGTTCAGACACGCGATGCCGGTCAGAATGAAATCTTCCTGCATGATTCACCCCTCGAAGACTTTGTATTACTACCTTCTTTTTTTTCATAACATTTGACCGTCCTTCTCTCACCCAGCCAATCCATTCGTTCGTTATATTTTGGTGTAGCTGACCTTTCGATCGTCTAAACTTCTTCGCCCAATCCCAAATTTTCTACTTTCGGCATCTAGCCACCTCTTAATGCATTTACAAAAAACAAAAACTACACTGTTTATTCACGGTCGTTGCTAAGCCCATGCTCTCGTGATATTTCCTAATGCATATTCCACCATATAGTCTACAAATAAATGTTAGTTTATTTTCATGTGACATATCGGTATGTCACAGTATATTATTTGGTGAGAAAAAAGGGCCTTCGGAGAATGAATGAATGAATGAATGAATGAATGCCTTATTTTATGGGGCGAGACTCAGGCCATGAGGCCTGCTCTTCCGTCTGACCACGCAAATTTCGTTACGCTCCTTGCACCTACTATGGATGAAAGAAGGTATTACTTGGACGACGAAACACGCAGTTTGAATTTAGCTCAGAGGCTTCATTTAGGCTTGAGAATCTTTTACATGCAGTAAATCTACTAACATGGGACAGCCGGCTTTACTTTCCCTCCGAAGGAAGGCGTACGAAGATTTTTTCACGAGTGAGATGGGTTTCAACAGTGCAAGAGGCATTGAAGGGTGTGAAGACTGCATTACAATACTTAGATACAGAACACAATGCAGAATCAAGTATAGAGAGAACACGAACTCTGGAGACGGATCTGGAGAAATTACTCATGAAAAATATACGATGCAAACAATTGAAAATAACTGATTTTTAAGGACAAATAAATATATTGAAATTTTCAGATTGTGCTGTTCATGTATTTTGCTGTATCCTTGTATTAATAAAATCGATCGTTAAGGAGAACTTCTATTTAATTTTGAGATCATTGGATCTAGTGAACCTCGAATGTAATGAACCACAAATGTTAGTCTCCAAAAGCTCTATAAGCGGAGTCGACTGTAGTAATTAACAATATAAAATCAACCAAAGAAAGTCACTCGTTGGTATATTCTTTGGTATTCTTCACAAATCTCTTTGGACAATTGTTAATTATTAAAATGGTGGGGAAGATGAAGTCAGTAAATTCAGTAGAGACGATAAATTTCTTGGCTTAAGCTTATGTAGGCTTAGAGTTAGATTATTGGGATGCATTTCCAGGTGACGGTGATACTTCGCACTTACTTCTTGCATCTTTTTTTGAACTGTTGGTATCTTGAGGTCTCGTTTTAGCGGAGTATTTGGAATGAACGAGAGTGCAGATGAAGTTATTCTTAAAAAGTTTGACTGAAATCGTTGTAAGATCGACAAATTAGTTTTACTAGCAGGGCGCCAAATCTAGATTCCGTATGTCTACATAGCAACTAGACTGGTTTCGTAAATTAATCATTTATTTTCAATTGATAATTTCGATTTGTGGCCAAAAAGCCAAAAGAATTTCCGTAGTTGTAACTGTAACTTTTTTTGCTAGAATGTGTTTCTTCCACGAAAGACATTTATCCATATAAATTCCTAGATGTTTAACGCTATCTTTTTGCGGTATTCGATTTCTGTTGATCATAACAGGTGGACAAGTTTATTTCCTAAAAGTTATACTTGTTTATTCATTCTCATTTATTTTGATTCTCCACTTGCTATACCATTCTTCAAGCGCAATAAGGTGGCCTTGTCCTTTTTGCGACACTTCTCGAGAACTGTTGTCAGAAACGAATACAGCAGTACCAACTGCAAAATTGTGTTTTCAGTCTCCGGAATATCTGTTGTGTATATCAAATACCTTTAATGGGCGGTCATACAAGTACAAGTAAAAAAAAACATATTTTACAGTGGAGCAAAACAACTGTGTGTTCGTACTTTGAATATTAAAAATACACACAATGTACGGAAACACGGCGTTTTTATGATCGCCCAACAAAGACATAACAATTGGTTTCAAACGTTTAATCATCCACGATTCACACTCCTTCGTCTGGGCCACATCTACAGCGAAGCACTCTCATTCCGCTCCTGCTGCTTCTGCCGTTCCGATGCTGTCCCCCATCTCCTCCCCTCCCCTCCTCTCCCCTCCCGGCGCCCGTGCGCATGCTCGCAGCGGCAGGTGCTCTCCTCGGGCTCCGCCGCCACCGCCGCCGCTGGCCCGCGGGCCTCCGCAGACGCGAAATCCTGGTCTGGTCCACGGCCAAAACACGCGGAAGCCCCGGTCATGGACGTTGCCCGGGCCGCTTCGCCTAACGAAGCCGGGCGGCCGGGTGATCGCGCCGATGCGATTGCCGCCGCCGCCGCCACACGCGCCGGGCGGCGCAAAAAACTCCCGCGACGCGCGCCACCCAGTCGCTCCGCTCCGCCCCGCCTCTCATCTCCTCTCCTCTCCCCGCTTCTCCCCGCCCCGCCCCACCCCGCCTCTCCTCGTCCCGTGCCACTCCGCCCCTCTCCGTCACGCCCCTTCACGTCCTTCCCCTCCCCGCCCCGTCCAGCCCCACCCTACCCGCCCCTACCCCGCCCCAGCCTATCCCATCGCACCCCACCTCACCCCGCTACCCCTCGCCCCTCTCCGACCCTCTCCGACCCTCGCCGACCCTCGCCGACCCTCGCCGATCCTCCCCTTCTCTTCCCTCTCCGACCCTCCCCGACCCTCCCCTTCTCTTCCATCTCCGACCCTCCCCGACCCTCCCCAACCCTCCCCGACCCTCCCCGACCCTCCCCGACCCTCCCCATGCCGCCGCCACGATCCTCTCAGCTTCACGCACGCTTACCTGCTCCTGAGCTCGCGGAACTCGGATACTATCTTAAGCGACTCGCGAGAATCTAATATTTGTAATTACTGGATTATGGCTTTCTCGAGCAGGGGGAGTAGTCCAGTCGGCCAGATGTTTCCTTTCTGCTGCATATAAGATTTGTTTCAATTTTTCAAAATTATAGTTAATATTTTTAATATAAACTATTGATACATTGAACGACTTTGTGTAGGGTAGAAAATTAGGAAATGCTATATTTTTTAAAACGTATCATTGGCTTCTGGGGGAGCTAAAACCTCATGCCTCCATTGTATGTATCATTAATTTTACATCAACAAAGGGATACATTTCTTGACTCGCTTCGTTTGGGTAATTACCAGTGAAGTATTTCTACTTACAAGTATTTCTACTTACCACCCAACGTTTTTATTTCAGAATTTATTTTACTCGACAACTAATATTGTTTCATGTTCTTTTTTTTCATTTTCTCCAATTTGTAAATATTATATCATTTGACAGTACTTTCTAACAGAATCAAATACACAAGAAATCTTCTGACCAATATGTAGATACGCATGACATCCAACGGTTCAAATCTTTTACAACTGTGCTTAACTTCTGACAGCCCGCTGTTAAATTGAAAGATGAGGCCGGTGTGAAGCAAACGGTGGTAGGTCCGCACAGAAGCTGACGCTAATGTACGATATGGCACTTGGAATTCAAACTGAATAATTTAGGTTGCAGTAAATCTGCAATAAAAAATGTAAATATATGCTACCATATATCTCCAACAATGTCCCCTACGCACAAGCGCGAAGACAATGATCAACCGCCAACTGCCTTTGCACCATCGTTGACCTTGAGGTCCTAGAGTTCGAAACTTGGCGTGGTGGATTTTAGACGTTAGCTTCGTAGCTAGTTCTAATTCAGCCTCTGCCCAGAGGAGAATTCAAGACACTCCGATCGGTAGTTATCAGTGATTTTTCCAATTAACACCAGGCCAATACGCAGCAGTACCCTAACAAACTTCTTTTCTCGTTTGTGCCCTCTTCTCTCCCCATACGCAAACACACACTCACGCGCGGGCTCTTTTACTTCTTCACATAACGGGTCACCCACTGACTTCTATTCATTACTCTACACCACTACACTGCACCACATGTCGGAAAAGCAGTACGTAGGGAGCAAAGAGATTCGCCCTGCTGGAGAGATGTGAGGATGAGGAGATACCAGGAGGATAAAACCCTCCAAGCCGACGTATAGATCGACGATAGATCTCACGTTCCTGCAGTTGAGGAACACCGCCACCTCTCGGGACAAACCATTTTTGATTGATTTATTGATTAAAAACCAGTAAAACTACCGATCAGAGCAGTCGCTTAACATAATTATCCTCCAGATCGCGATCGAAGTCGACCTAGCAATCTAGCTAGTGTCTAAAATCCTGCCACCGACAGTACTCGACCGTAGGACCTCCCGGTGAGAAGAACTACAATGACATCAATTGATGCCTTGAGCCACCTTTCCCGGTTGGGGAAAAACATGCACTACACTTTCGGGACTAATTTCCCCAATGGATGCCTCCCCCGGAAACAATAAATACACACGTGACAACGATCTCGCGCGACGTGCCGCAAAATTAATTCGTGAACGAACGAGCAAAACACGTGCATTCGAAACGCATCCACATACTTGAGCAGTTTGTCAAAGAAAAAAATACTCCCGCGCCGGCGCCCGCCGCGCCACGCGCCGCAGCGGGACCGGGTTTGGAGCCCGGGCGGCTGGCAGGTGCGGGGCCGAGTTCGACGACTCCGCGCGCGAACGCGGGTGCTACCGCTGCCACCGCCGCCACCGCCGCCACCGCCGCCACCGCCGCCACCGCCGCCGTCGCCACCTCTACCGCCACCGCCACCTTCATCTCCTCCGCCACTGTCACTGGCGCCAAGCCACCGCCGCCGCCGCCGCCGCCGCCGCCGCCGCCGACGCCGTCAGCGTCCTCCGCCTCCGTCACCTCCTCCGCCGCCTTCGCCGCCGCCACCTCTACAGCCACCGCCATCCTCACCTCCTTCGCCGCCAATGTCACACTGGCGCCTCGCCACCGCCACCTCCACCGCAGCTAGTTCACCACATTAGTCACCGGCGCCGCCGCCACATTTGCCACCACCATCGTCGCCTCTACGGTCGACGCCACATTTACCACCACCGCCGCCACCACCACCCCCTCATCTCCTCCGCTACTTCTATCACTGGCGCTTCGCCACTGCCGCCGCCGCCGACGCCGTCAGCGTCCTCCGCCTCCGTTACCTCCTCCGCCTCCGTCTCCTCCTCCGCCTCGGCCTCCTCCTCCGTCTCCATCTCCTCCTCCGCCACCTCCTCTGTCACCTCCACCTCCGTCACCTCCTCCGCTTCCGTCACCTCCTCCGCCTCCGTCACCTCCTCCGCCTCCGTCACCGCCTCCGTCACCTCCTCCGTCACCTCCTCCGCCTCCATCACCTCCTCCATCTTCACCGCCGCCATCTCTACCCGCCATCCTCACCTCCTTCGCCGCCAATGTCACTCACACTGGCGCCCCGCCACCGTCGCCTCCACCGCTGCCTCCCCCACCACATTAGTCACCGGCGCCGCCGCCATATTTGCCACCGCCATCGTCGCCTCTACCGTTGCCGCCACATTTTCCACCACCGCCACAGCCGCCACTCCCGCTCCCACCGCTATCGCCACAGAAACGTTCGCACTGCCGGCTCCACCGCCGCCACATTCGTCACCGCCGCAGCCTCCACCACCACCGCCACCTCCAGCGTCACCGCCGCCGCGGTGCGCCCGTGCGCAGCTTTTTGCTTGGCCTTTTTGGAAAATTTAATGAGCGCGGAATCGAATTAGCGCCGGCAGGGCGAACGAGCGGGCGGGCGACTGGCACGCGGCCCGCCGCGGGTAATTGGGTGGTGCGGTGCGGGTACGGCCCGTGTACAGTCGCCGAAGCAGACTCTGCTTACGCCACCAGTTAGACAGGGCAGGTGGACGCAATACGGGAAACGAACGGTGGCGTATGCAAGGTTAAGGTCGCGGTGGAGACAATCGTCCTAAAATATCAATGTAGCCTTTATTAAACAAAAATAATTTCCTTCACAATCAAAACTTTCCGAGAAAGTTTAAACTAATAAACTGCCATAATTCAAATTTATTTTCTTCCAAAAAATTGAATAATTTCATGAAAACACACATGTTTTCTTGCTTCGGAAACATGACGAAAAAGGACGAAAATTAACAAATAGTAAGAGATATAGAACGTGAAATTAAACCGCCTCTAAAAGTGTTTATACGATTGTAATAATGAATTTATTTAATTTTTCAAATCATTTCTTTTTCAACCCAATTCAGCAGATTTCTTAAAGACTCAACAATTTAACTGATACACCAATATTGATAGCAAATATCGAAAATAAAAATGTTGTAACTTACGTTATTAGAAACGGGACAGGAACGAGAAGATGTGGAAGGATAAAGTCGGGAATGAAGGACTCGCTATCAAGTGTCTACTCAGGTTGCGAAGTGTTGGGCTTTTCGCGGCTGAAGTCATGCGTTTGTTCACTGTCCAAGAAACGCCGTGATGCGGTTTGTTTTACACGAAGTTTTTGGGCATCTTTCTGGGGCATTCTTTGCACCTGAAATGACTTTAGACGGTCAACAAAAGATGATTGATAGGTTGGTTAACTGCCTCATCATTTACCATCACTGACCGTAAACTAGAGCAATCAATATTCTAATATTTATTTCTCAGAAATATATAAGAATGTACTTTAATGGTTCATTTAACACTCTTTTATTCATATTTCAGCCAAATTAATGTGTGAATTAAATAGCTTACACCTAAAAGAGAAGAAACGTAAAAATTGTGATTCTATATCATGTGTTTTGGACTATATGTAAAGTGCGACACTGATATAATTGAACTTATGACTCATTTATGGCCCTCTGTTGTTACCATTTCTAAGTAACCTATTTGTATCAATATCTACATTTGCTTGCATCTCAAAGCAGTTCACGTAAGTGTTGTCTTTCACGTCCCCCTTCAGTTACTCAGAAAAATTCCACGTGAAATTTTCACCCAATTTTATCAAACAACTCCAATCCATATTTGATCGTTTAACTACGGAAAATGCTAGTAATAAGATGGAACGTGAACGGAGACAAGTTAAAAAATTGTCACTGTGTAGGAACGGAGGTTAGAATACATTATCATACGTGAACGTGCTGGATATGAATAGGGAGGAGGAAAGTAGTAGTAGATATCACGGGCATAGATAGAACCAATCACACTGCATCCTTGATCCACAACTGCTACTAAAGACGTAGCAAGAAAGATGGTGAAAGTGGCACGAGTAAGATGTGGCAGAATTATAAAGGATTCTTTGAACCGGAAATGCTGATTCAGGCGCAATGTAAGGGCCGGATGTGTGTAATATCTACTCTGCAGTTCAAAATATCAAAGCCAAGATAACACAGCAGGATGCCCGTGGAGAATACCCTTCTACATTCGCAGTCGATAGCTGAGCTCTTGCTCTCGTGAAGGAAGATGTACAAATCCCCTCATAAAGACCTCCTGTTATGTAAATAAATGAAAATATCCTACTGTCCCTTCTAAAATCTAGGTCGTTTATTCAATTTACATCTCTCCCAAGTGTGTTCATACTCCCTCCACTATCCCAACTCTAACCCATCCACAAGTAAATAATTATATTATAGATTTTAAGTCACGCGACTGGCTGAATTTAGCTTAGGGGCAGCATTGCAACTTTTTTTACAGCGATTTTGACCAGGAAGATGTATATAATAGTAATAATAATAGTAATAATAATAATAATAATAATAATAGTTATATTATATTAATAAGACTTCTCAAAATACCAAGAAATGCCAAAGACTTACAGTACAAGAACTACGTGGCTAGGTTACGACGACTTATGCCCTGCGTGATTTGCTACCATCATCACGCAAAATCATCTCACAAGATAACGGGTTGCAATTTCCAGATGTTATTCAATTGTAAGTCAACACCTCTCTTGAGATGATAACAAAAATAACAACAACAACAACAATAATAATAATAATAATAATAATAATAATAATTATTATTATTATTATTATTATTATTATTATTATTATTATTATTATTGAAAATAATGATATGTATTATTATTATGAAAAAAAATATGTATTTGGCGTTTGGGGTCGGTAGTCCGACTTCGCCGGTCAGCTACCGGTGTCCCTCATGCCTGGGCCAAGTTAAATTCCCATGCTTAAGGGTAAGAGTGACATAAGGCGAACATAACGTATTCTCTTCACCGTAACTAGCAAGATCCGCCTGCTTGAGCTTTTCTTCGACACTCAACTACAGAAACTGGGACGGTTTTAAAGGAAAGCTACAACTATTTTTGCCTCGACCGGGAATTGAACCTAGGACCACAGCACGGGAAGCTAGTACGCTAGCCATGAGCCCTCTCAGAAGCAAAATAATGATAATTTAGTAAAATAATATAATGAATCATTTATTCTTCATAATGTTTAATTATCATAGTTGCCATTATCATCAGAACTATTATAATTGCTATCCTTCTTACAATTACATAACTGGAAATGTAAGGAAGCTGCAGTTAAGGAGCCCCAGCCCAGATCTAGGCGGCAGATGCGCGCGTGGTCATCGCCTGGGCCGGAGCGGCAGGTGGGGCGGCGCCCGCTGGCCAGAGGCGGCGGCGGCGGCGGCGGCGGCGGCACGCGCCACAACGCCCCAGTCGGAGGCCGGCGCGCGGGTCCACGCAGCCGGCCGACCGACCGGCACCGCGCCGCGGAGGTGGCGAGCGGCAATTAGCGCACCCCGCTAATGGAGGCCCCGCGATGCAAGTGGGGCGAAACCCTCCTCGCGATGCTCTCATTTGTTTACAGAGCTCACATCGAGAGAGGTGGCTCAGGGGTTTATCTGTTGCTACTGCAGTGGCTCAGGTCCTAGGTTCGAGTTCCGGCGGTGGCAAGATTTTCGACACTGGCTAGATTGCAGGGTTGAATTCAGCCGTTGTCTGGAGGAGAAGCCTAGCAGCCGGCTGCTCTGAACGGTAGTTTTCTCCGATGAATACCAGGTGAATGCCGGAGCAGTACCCTAGCAAACGGGCCACTGAGCGCGCGAGATGTATCACTCTCATTCCTTGTCCTATCCTACTCCTTATTTACCCACACTTATCCTTACATGAACTACACTACCACACATGCCGGAAGACCGGTGGGGATCTTAGAGCTTGGCCCGGCTGGGGCGGTGCCTCGCTGGTGGGAGGTACCTGGTTGCCGGCGGTAGGTCGGCGCCGGATTTCACCAGCCAGCGGGTAATTTCACCGCCACCTCCCTCAATAAAACATGTATTAAATCTACGGAACAAATGACTTTAGCAGTTGACCTTAGCGGAATCACTAATCAACCAACCAACGTACAGTATCCAGCTATCACTGAATGAACACATCAGAGCATGAATACATTTTGTTGCAGGACGCTCACGTGCATGTATTGCATGTATACCGTTTGTGCGCGTAGAAGCAGAGTTGCGGCTACCTGGTAGTAACGTTAGTCGCCGAATTGTTATGTTGTGAAATTCTACCTAGCGTTCCAAGCGCTTAGATTAAGCTTTTTTAGAGAAAAAATAGTAAAATCGTTAGACCTTATCTCCCATATAAGAAATCATCTTCACGATGTATGTACGAATCACATCTTCATATTTATTTACAATATTAGGCCGACATTTTATTAGCCCATTAGTGCTTCAATTCAAATTATACCAACATATTTACCCCTCATTCTTCAGAAGTTTTGATACCACATATGGCCGAAAATGCTTGACACATATAGACTGTAATAAATACCATTTTCGGTGTGAACAAAATCGGTACCAAATCCTTATCGATTCTTGTGGAATTTGAGATGGAAAAGCGGGTTTTCATTTGTTTTTTGTATTTCCTCCCGTTTCCGCTGCCTCTCATTCCATCAAATCATAGCTTCACCTATCCATCAAAACTATTCATCAGGTATGTCCGAGAAAGCCAGGGACAGACGATCAAAATAAAAAATAAAAGATTCCTTTATCCCTATCCTGTTCCCACTCCCTTCTTGGAGCCCGGATATCCCCCATGAACGGATGTCCACCTGAAGGTATCGAAAGACTTCATAAGGTCTATGTGTACACGAATGCACGGGCAAGGATAATGGATGGAAAGACTAGACTTTCAATGAGTAAGTGAAAAAGCTTAGCGCGGAAGTAAAATTTTAACGAGATTTTGATTAGTAAATATTTCAGCCGTGTAATTTCGCCGACAGCAATGTCGATGCATTGTTCTTTTTCCCTACGTTTTGAGACGACTTAATTCAATTGTATGGAATAACAAAGATAACGCCAAAAGTTGATTTCATAGACATTATATTCTCTTGGTGACGGATCTTTATTTGCTTGCCGTGTTGTATAGCCATCAATATCGCCAAGTTTCGTTTATTTCGAACAAGGAAGATTTTCATATATTCTGAGATTTGATAGCATATAATTGAAATATATTGCTCAGAATATAAATATATTTCAACTTATTATATTGCTATTCTATTCCTTTAATAGACTCATTGAATAGAAAAGAAGAATATTGAGAATAATATCAATACTATTTCCACAAATCCATGTTTTAGAAACATTACCACTTACTAGGCATCACCAGTTCTACAAGCTGTTACAACAAAAACATAATTAGCGAAGGACATTTAAAAGTAAGAATTCTAATAAGGGAGAAGAAGAAGAAGAAGAAGAAGAAGAAGAACGAAAATAGATGGAAAAAATATGCTGATGAAGTACAGTTAAAGTTTATGAGTAAAATAAAATATTTCAACACAAAATGCCAGTAACAATCTTTATCCCCCATTCAGCACAAGACGCAATCAAGTGTACTCCAAGGCTGTGCACCCCTGTTCAAGCACAGCTCTACATACCATTTTCCGGCTTACCCAAAGTGACCTTCCTTGGCCTCGACGGGCGCAACTTCAGTGCAAAACCAATTATTTCGGTTGACAGCCAGGAGGCCCCTTTTTGCGCGGTCGCCCGCCCGCCCGCCGCGCACTCAATCGGAAAGCGCCGGCCGCTCTGTACAACCGCACGTGAACGGCCGGCAGATGTTCGCGATGCCCGTCCTCACCCATCATTGTTCGGCAGCGGTGCCGTCTTCAGGTTTGGTCACAGTGGGCGGTGACCAGGCCCTGAGGTTGCGGGGCATTCGATTTCATTGGGATGGAACGATGATACATCTAACGTAAGTTGCAGGATAATCTTTATTTTTAAAGCTTTGCGTTTAGAAAGCAATTTAAGCTTTTTACTAGAAAACAAATTTGTATTTTTTGCTTTCAATGAAAGGTAGTATACCCCATATATATATATATATATATATATATATATATATATATATATATATATATATATATATAGATAGATAGATAGATAGATAGATAGATAGATAGATAGATAGATGTGATATATACAGAAGTTCCAAGATTGTGTGTTTTCAAATGCAATGGTATAGTGAGTGTACATAAATTGGAATGTGCGGCAATCGTCTGTTAAATGTGTCCTTTTCTCAAAAACTTTCACCTAATTATATACAAATTGAATGCGCGAAAAATTGATTAAATTAATCCCTGTATAACATAAATAATTTCAGATGCGTTTTTAATATTGAATTCTTCCTCTGTATTTTAGTTAACCGCTTTCGCGCTCTGTGCTACCAGTAACAAAACAATTTTGAATTATTTTGAAGAATGATTTCTCCTTCTCGATCGTGATCTCTGGACTAGGGGCTCTGGGTCCTACTATTCAACTGATCTACTGGTGACTAGATCAGTCGAATAGTAGTAGAGTCATTTCTTCAATTTCTTCTCTTTCTCCTTCTACCTCTTCTTCTTCTTCTTCTTCTTCTTCTCTTTCTCATTCTCATTCTTCTTCTCTTTGTCCTTCGTCTTCTTCTTTTTCTCTTTCTCATTCTTCTTATCTTTCTCTACATTAGTTTTCTGTTTCTCCTTATTCTCCTTCTCTTCCTCCTTATTCTTCTTCACTTCCTCCTTATTTTTCTTCTCTTCCTCCTCATTCTTCTTCTCTTTCTCCTCATTTTCCTTCACTTTCTCCTTAATCTTCTTCTCTGCTTCCTTATTCTTCTTCTCTATCTCTTTTTTATTTTTCTTCTCTTAAAACTAATGATAATAATGATACTATAGTACTATTGGTCAAAAAGGAAGGATGCGGTGGAGGCCCTGCACGGAGGTCCTACAGTGACTTGCTTCGAACAAAGGCACCTTGGAGGTACCGAGGCGGATGGGTTATCGATATTCCAAAATCCTTCGAATCGTAAAATATAGAGGTTATATGCGTTTACTTCATTCCAATCCTCTGAAAAATGTTTTTAAACTACCCCGTAATTGGACATATACTGGAAGCACACGTCTTAATCTTCTATAGTGCAATATCCTTAATAATGCAGGTGTCGAGAAGAATGAAGAGTACTTTAACTCTTCTAGTACATCTAATTTATATTTACTAGTCCTCATCTAATACATGTTTACTAGACACCTTCTAGGAAACATGTAAACATGTTTCAACGTTCCAGCAGATCTACACAGCACTAAAAAGAATGGTTTCAGGCGAATGACTCCTTTATTGAGATGTCTCATTCCAGACCTAACTGAAGTGAATAAGGCAAACAAATATTCAAAAGACGAAAGTTTGAAGATGTTTGAGTGACAACCACTATTCTTTCTATCTTCCAGCAGGAACGTGACACAGACACAATCGGCACAGCTGCTGAAATTTTCAATTATTTCAAAACTTGTTAACAGAACGTGTCGACCGCATTTCGTGTTAGGCGGGCCCCATTTCGCCCACTCCCCCACCATGTGCCCGTCCAGAAGCCCACCGCAACCCACCGTGTTCCCGCGCAGCCGCAGGCAGGCCCGGCCGAGGGCAGTGGACGCGTACGTCATGGCGGCAAGTGCGCACGGTAATTGAGCGGCATTCTAAACGCGGACGAAACAATTGGCGAGGCGGCGCAGGCTGCGGCGGCGGTGGCTGAGACGGCCGGGCCCTGTTGTGTGTACGAGTATGTGCTCCACTCCGCGCCGCAGGGGTTGTTGCTCCGGGCGGGCGGACATACGAACGAGCAGCTGGGCCCTTCGGAATGCGCCCGCTCGCTGCTGCTGCCGCCGCCGCCTGCCTGCGCACTCGCCGAAGTCGCGGGTGTGGGGCTGCAGCAGTTCATGCTGTTTACGAGCACCCATCGCCCATAATGTGACGCCTGCCGAGCCGGGTGCGTCTGGCAAGGATAGGATGAGGTAAGGTTCAGGAACAGGACAGGTCAGGATGTGAGGTCGTGTCGTGTCGTGTCGTGTCGTGTCGGGTCGGGTCGGGTCGGGTCGGGTCGTGTCGTGTCGGGTCGGGTCGGGTCGGGTCGGGTCGGGTCGGGTCGGGTCGGGTCGGGTCGGATAGGATATGTAAGATTAGGATATGATGGGATAGAATAGCATAGGTTAGGTTAGAATAGAATAGAATAGGGATCGGATCGGACCTGGTTAGACGTCGGGTCGAATAGAGATCTGACTGGGTTGGTGACTGGTCAGGGTAGGGGGAGCTGACGTGGGGAAGGTGTGAGGTTGGGTGCTTTACTGCACAAAATGTGTAGTAATAATAGAACAAAAGTGTAAGAATAAATGGAATGTGGCTCGCTAACCCAATCCAAGGTTGAGTAAGGTACGCACCCAACGGGTAAGTACAACACTACTGTAAACTAAGGAAGTAGCCTTAATGTTTAAAACACCAAAGGTTTTCGTTTAGAAATAAATTTGAACTTTATACTCAAAATTCATCATTTTTTCTTTAAAAGAAAAGCAGTGGGCTCCAGATGTGATGCCATCTGCTGTTATTAACCTGTTATTTCAACCATTTTAAATTAATAGAATGAACGCTTATCGCCGTCATTCATTCATTTCGTCTGAGCAAATGTCTGAGTATAAGCTTAATAACAAAAAAAGAAGAAAGCTTGTTTTTAAGTTAATACTTTGAACTTCAGAAATTCAAGGTTTTAAATGCAATGATTATTTTAGGGTTTCTGTAACCTGGCTGATGACAGCTAATCAGCTGTTACGGTTCCGTCCAATCGGGAGCTTAAGCGTTACCACAGTGACGTCACCGTGATCTTTTAGCTCTCGCTTGGATGACACCTTAACAGCTGATGAAGTGTCATCGGCCAGCTTACAAAAAAAAAAAAAACAAGTATAGCGAGTGTATACGAATGCCATATCCAGCAATCGTTTGATACACATGTCCCTTTACAAAAAGCTTTAACGATTATATTTTTATGTGATGGATTACGTTTTATTATTTCACGCCTTTTCTTCATAAGAAGAGAAAGTGTTGTAATCATGCGATGGAAAACAGCGAATTTTCGACAGAAAAACGACTATTATTATCTTGTCCTGGTAACGAAAAAGTGGATAAATCTGGTTCCTGTAAATTACTACCTCCAACACATTGTGTACTTAAAATCCATGTTTTGAGAGTCTTTGATACAGAAAATCGATTGACGGCAAAACATCTATAGTCAACGCTAGCGTCTAAACTGTTCATCCATTTTCTTTTCCAAAATTTATTTTCCTCAATCGACTTAGAGAACTCGAGGCTCTCTCGATTTGAAACAAACATTTGTTTATTGAAAGTACTTTACATGAAGCCTCAATTCTTTTTATTTTTTCTCAAAAATGACTCCTAAGTTTTGAATTAAATTTTGTCTTTCGATAGCTTAAGAGATTCATCGATTCAAAGGTCTCATTTTTGTTTAAATCTGAGTTTTCGAAAATTGTAAAAGTTGAAATTTCGTGGCGTCTTTCTACAGCTACAAGATTGAAGATCTAGATTTTTTCCTTAATACAATCTGTTGTTCAAAGACAGATTTTGAAATAAGGACATGTACCATTTTTCGAAAATATGAATAGTTTTCGCATAATTTTGTTTTTGAAATATAGGCAATATTTAAAATATTTTAAACATTTTGTCAAAAACGGCATCATTTTTTTAAAATATTCTCTTCGTATGTATCAAAGGACGATAAAAAATGATGCTAGTCTCATCTCTAGCACTCAAATTCCAAAACATTAGGTATCATTTCAAAACTGTGAAGTTGAAAACAATGATTTTTGCCTTAAACAAAATCTCTCCTAGAAAGTTAGCTGTTTCAAAAAGACCATGTATATTTTTTGAAAAAATTAGTAATTTTTTGCTTAATTTCTGCTTTCAATTAGTACAATTTTTTTAATTTATACAAAACACATTTTCTAATAAGCCACGCCAAAATTTCTTTATTTTTTCCATGGTAAAAACCAAAGACTCTTCAAAGAATGGCGCGAGTTTTAATTTCGTTGAGATCTCTGAATTTCGGAAAATTGTGAGTTGGAAATGATGGGAGTATCAATTAGACTTTTAAGGGTCGGTCCAAATGAGTGTGTCAGAGTGACTGTGTGGTGTAGAGGAAAAGAGCACGGTGAGTTAAGTCCTTGAACCTAAGTTTGAGTAGGGCGGGGAAAAATTGCTAATTGAAAACACATTTGTAGGTTCATGTAGGAGTATTTTATAACAAAGCCGTTACAAGTAATGCAATAAAGTATGTACTATAGTAGCTTTTAATTAAGGTCTATGGGATATCCAGCTAGAGTTCACAGAGCATACTTGAACATACTTGTTAAATATGAAACTTGTGTAATAGCAAACAAAAATTGTACATTTCTTGATAAATACAAAACATTTCAATTACAGATTCAGAAACAAGGGCAGCTATTTGTGCACATTTAATAGGTATTCTACTCTCCCATTATTTGATTCACTTATCTGATTTCTGAGTTTTGGAGAATAAGTAATGAATGATGGGAAACAATATTTTTATTTTGTTTTTAATTCAATGCATTTATGGTAATATTATGTTCAACAAATATTTCTTTTTGGGAATGTAATCGCAAGGATTTAGAAATATTACTTTATTCCTCATCTGAGTCAGAAACCACTGCAGACATTTTATGAGAACATCATTTAAACGTGTTTTTTTACTTCAATACATTATTAAATTATCACTAACTTAAATAGGAAGTTTTTGAATAAATTTATTCCGGAGTTTATTTATACTCTATACCTATTGCAAAAATCTAGTATTTTCAAAACAACTTAACACAAATGATTAGGCAGATACGAATGCTAACACTAATCTGGAGAGAGTGAAAGCAACTGTTTCTAACCTCGACGTGGTAGTGCACTTGTAAATCGCATATGGCACCCAAGTGCATGTCCTACCATGCGAGAAATGTGTGACAAGCAAACATTCCGATGAGTGTGTGGGTCGTATGTACTGCCCTGCTACCGTTACAATAGACTGCGGGCTCAACAGACCCTCATCACTTCCCAGATCCTTGACTCCCACTACACTCCAACTCTCCCACTACAAGCACTGGATGCTAAAAAGCTAGTTTCCCCAGCTGTAAGCTGAAAGGCGTCCATGTCGCTCTCGACAACCACGACGTCATTTACCAACAGCTCAACAGGCGAATGCCGAATAGCTGAACAGGCGATCTTAGAGCTTGTCCCGGCTGGGGTGGTGCCCCGCTGGTGGGAGATATCTGGTTGGACCAGAACCTCGTTAGCCGACGGTAGATCGGCACCGGATCTCACCATCCAACGGGGGAAAGATCACCGCCACCTCTCGCGGAAAACACACTTCCGGCACTAATGACCTTAGCAGTTGACGCATCAATCAAGCAGAATCATCAATCAATCAAAACCAATAGCTCGGTAGCAATATCAGTGTCTCTGTAACATTGTTCGTCGCAAAAGATTCTGTAGTTCAAATCCTAACGGTTGCGGATTTTCGATACTAGCTACCACTTAGCTGACTCGAAGTCAAGCTTTGTCGAGGACAATTCTCGAGGGGGTCTGCTCTGATCAACAGCTTTTCGTGGTTTCCTTGATCAATATCAGGCGAATGCTGGAGCAGTACTCAATCAAAGGGGCCACGGGTCGAACTCGATCTTTCCTTCCTCATATACTACGTCCTTCCCCTTACATTCATACACTTCATTACCACAATGCCAGGGGCATAGAGCTGGTCCCAGATCGGGGAGATCCTGGATGAGGGTTTAAGCCGCAAGTGCTACACCGACGGGATTAATAAGCTACATACTTGATACGCGCAAAATCTATACTCCCTCTCTCAAGATGTCATTCCTTTTCGGCCTCTTCGATCATTGAACTCTGCCACTCCCACCCAGACCCCTCCGACTGAACCGACCACTTCAATAGCCCGAATACGATCATTGAAATCACTCTGACCATTCCGATCACCTCGACCATTCCGACCACCCCGACCATTCCGACCACTTCGATCATCCGGACGGCACCCACGACCGAAAACTTACCAAACACAGACACCCATCCACCATCACAGTCTCTCGTGCGGAACGCAACATCCCCAGCTGTGTCGCCCGTTTCCAGAGCCGTGCCTCGTCGGCGCGTAACACTTCGCTCAGCCGCCCCCGCACTTGTTGCGCCACATTATCCGCCTCCCGGAGGAGTGGCGCCACGCCCCGCCGCGCCTGCGCCGCGACGCGCCGCGCCGCGCCGCCCGGATGTGTGTCGCGCCGCGCCGCGCGTGCATGCAAGCGGCAGCTCCGAGGCCCTGCGCGAATTAGGCCATGGGGAAGCACGGAGGGCGTGGCACGCGTCTGGGAGAACAAAAATCACTTCGGGGTACGCTCCAGTTCGTGCGTGCTTCCGTGGTTCCATGTGCGTCAACTGCAAAGTCCATTAGTTCCATAAGTGTGTGTGTGTGTGTGTGTGTGTGTGCGTGTTTTTTTTATCGCGGGAGGTGGAGGTGATCTTTCCCCTCTGGAGCGTGCGATCCGGTGACGACTTACAAGTTGGCTTGCGGGTTTTTCCGTTTGAAGATATGCCCATCAGTGATCAGTTCAAAGCTCCCGACGTGTCGTAGCAGTGTAGTGCATGCAAACAGTGAGTGAGTGAGTAAGTGAGTGGAGTGAGTGAGTGTGTATGTGCGCACGCGCGTGAGTGAGTGCAAGGAGAGATTGAGATATTGAGAGGACATGCTGAGGAACGCAGGCGTAACGCAGCCCGTTTCTTAAGATACTGCTCTGGTATTGATTGCAGAAATCACACAAAACTAACTATTGCAGGAGCTGGCCGCTGCAATTCTCATCAAGACAGTGTCTGGATTCGAGCTATTTGGCTAGGGCCACCGTTGGCACTTTCCATTAATCCACCATCCACGTTAATCCGCCACCGTGGGCACTATCCATAGAACCTGAGACGCTCCAGTCAAAACTGCTTTGTAACTGAGCCATTGCAACTGATGGTTCAACTCGGGTTTGCTAGGGAAGAGAATGTAACACTGTAATTTATAGCGAACGTCGCAATGGGTAGGTGATGATGATAAAGAAGGGAGGGTCGCATCCGAACTGTGCGCCGTTTTTGAGTGTTACTCGGACACGCAATAGCCTGTCATTAGGCAGAAGGTTCAGGAACTCACTGATTAGAACAGACGAGTTCAAAATGCCTTCGGAGAACATCAGTTATTTACCTCGTCTTGAAGAGTCATCCATTACGAAGCCTTGAAACTCAGACCTCCCGTTCTACCACGCTGATTTATAACTTCTGCATTTTTGCAGACTGTACAATCTATAATTAGTATCAAATAACCATCAGTAATTAGTTTTTAATTTCATAATATTTAATTATGTTTTAATGTTTAGTTGATTATATTCAACAGTTTACACGGAATACAACGAATAAAAGTTATATCACTAGTCATTCATAAAGATATTTCTTCTAGAATATTTTAGAGTTGGTTTGTATTAGTCAAGCGAAAATAGGAAATAAATTTCCGCTGCTTTAGAGAAGGTTCGAGTATATTACTAATTTCTAATGCGAACTGAATGCAATTGAATACCAATACGCAAATTGAAAGGAAACTTTGCCGCTTCCGATCATGTGAGAGGTGTCTCCGGTTTCGTTAAATACCCAGGAACTTTCGACGAATTCAAAATCAATGAAACATTTTGACTGAAAAATGCAAATATTTTATTGCGTTATTCCATCTATCTCAATGGTGTAAAAATCGACTGAAAACGTGTGCGTATCGACTACTTCGTGAATCACTGTATAGGACTTATGCCATGCGAGAGCCAGGTTCCAAGGAAGAGACCATCACTATTAAATATTTGTTATTTATGTCTTGAATTACAGATTTTTTTTACATTTTACGAACGTCAAAGCACAGTTGTACTGTATGCATACTCTACTATGTTATCGCAGTTTTCAAGAACACTTTTTTTATTTTTTATTTAAATGAGACGATTAATTTAAACAATAGTTTTTTTTAACTTCTTGTTGCTCAGCAGTGTGCTCGCTACTATTGGGAAAACCATTTTGTGTGGGTTTTTCCAGCAGAAGTTTTATTACTTCAGGCCTACAGTAAATCAAATCCTTGAAAAAGAATATTCGTGGATAAACGTTAAAAAGAAAGTTCACATTTTTTAAAGTTAACTTTTACGATACTGAATACTTTTGTTCTTTGATTTTACGGCCATTGCCCACTGTATCCTGTGCTCTCTGAGTGAATCAGGTGTTGTTTTCACTCTGTGCGTGCAGAAACGACTGTGTGTTTCGTGACTTTGCCTTTCAGCCTCCGCCTGTTTGGTTACGCTATTGCGTAGTAACCTACTGTTGCGAAAGAGACGCTGATAGCGGGTGCAAAACACAGCAGTCGGAGAGTTGAGTCGTTGTAACAGGAAGAGTTTATAGTGAAATAATCCAACATAAGTTAATATTACGAGCAAGTCCAATGGCAGAACATTGAAGGGAAACGATGAACTGGAAAAATAAAATATCTTAATTGAGCAATTATGTTCTCGGTTACGAGATCTACTCAATTATATCAGTCTCGGTTGTTAAAAGTAGGATTTTTAATGAATTAATTATAGGGAAGTGTTAGTACTGATTATATTCTGTAAAAGATATTTATGGTAATAAATACACATTTCTGTAATTCACTAGTCAAGAATGACAATATTTTCCAATCTAACTGCCGGCTCTTGATGAAACTATTTAAAAGTTTGAGACAAGTAACAAACCAATGTAGATGTGTGTCAATCAACACAAAATAACTGACATAACTTAAGCACAAAAGTGGCCTAACTGACAAGTATTGTAACTTAAGTTTAATGTTTTTTATCACATACCAAGCTACAAATATATGTACATTATGACGGTATCAGTGTTTTCATTCGCATACACTACCAAAAGAAATGTAACACTAATTGCGCCCGCACGAGCTACATTCCCGTTTGGGAAGTCCAATGTTCTTACAAGCAAAGGCAACTTCCCCGACTCCTCTTCCATTACTCTTCCTAATTGACAAAGGTGTCTACACACGCAAGGTATGCTCGCGGCACGCTAGTATCACAACCACAAATATCACGAAGATGGTTGCTTCATACGAAATCATGTTTGCTGGATGTTTTGTAGTAAATAACCAAGGTCTAATTTTTTTATAAACTATTACTTTTTTAAATGTTTATGTTGTCTCTTCGACATCAATGGTAATTTATTATATTATTTCATGTTTAGTTTCTTTTTCAATTTTGACTCTATAATCATTTTCGACAAGGGGCAGGAGTATATTTAAACGGATTATTATTTTTCTGTTTTCGTTTTGTGAAATTTCATTAAGTAATTCTGTTATTTGTTGTATCAATGCAGTAAAATATTTAGCAAGTCTCTATATAGCCTACCACCTCTAGTAAAGACTTATGAGAATATCACTTCGACCGGGCAAAACCCAACAAACCGGAATAATTGTTCTGGACTGAACGTAGGACGTTAAGACGATTATTGCACACTTAAACATAAATACAATTCGATTCAAAATGTTTAATTTTTCTTAACTGATAAGTTCAAACATTACTTGTGTAAATCATTTTAATGTATCACTTCCTTGCTTAAAAGAGGAAATGAGAATTAATAACCCTAAATTTGGGGCAATGACCGTCAACTGACTCCTCGAAAAGAAACAAGGTCCCGGATAGCCAGTGACGTACCGCCACCCCAGAGAAATTTGTATACCCCCTTCCTTTTCAACTGCACGGCAGTTGCTCAGGACGCAATGGCTACATAAGCTAGTTACCTTGCCCGCGACCTTCACATGATTTCACGAAGCATTTCTTTGCACTTTGTGCAATAATGGCTTATAAGAACCTGGGACCTATATATTACAAACTATTACTACCCTCTCACCTATTTCATCTTTTTGAGAATAGTACGTTCATTCTTCTATTCTTTACGATAAATATTTAATAAACCAATTTGTTTTACAGAATATTTCCAATTGCAAATGGACGTTAATTTCGTATGTTGTGTGATTAAAAACTCTACGTAAGTTCTAAAAATTATGTAAATATATTTAAATGAAAATGGACCTATGACCAATCCTGAATAAAATGTTTACAGCAAAAAATTTCCTAAATTTCATTTTTCAAGTGTCTCCGTAAACTTTCTCAATGTAATAGTGGCCGTGAAAGAAATGTTATAATACTTCGGGTTTTACACCATTAACATTAAGAACTTTGAAAACACCAGAATAATTATTCATTCAAAATCAGTTTTTTTGCCTCAAAATTCAAAAATTAATATTCTGAAATTAAAAATATTCAGACCGGTTATTTTCTCTAAACCCAGAATTCGGTATAGGCCACAAATCGTTTGGATAACATGTGCACTATGCACAAATGTGAGCAAAATTAATATTTATGAACAATATATTAGTAAATTTCACAACAATTTTAACAATGTTTTAGACTGACATTTGAAAATCTATTATGTAAAAGATCACTGCACGCGCTTCTTGAGAATTTGCATGATTAGTTTTTACTTTACCATTTTTTCAAAATTTTAAAAAATTATTTGTTCTGCACGATTTGTTGCCATAACTTTACCAACGTAATGGAAACTACTACTTCAAAAAATGAAGGTGGCCATTTTCCCATTGTCTCCTATTATGATAATATTTTAAGTACCAAATATTCATATTCTGAATTGAGTATATACGGGTAAATTTGAGAAGGAAAACTAATCACAGAATGTAAAAAGAGTTATCGAACGTCGATGCTTTTTAACTCAGCTTCAGAAAATTGAAACTTTTGCTTTAAACTGAAGGAATTTTCGTCCAGCACTGAAAAGCGTTGACACTCTAAAACGAAGAAAGTATGTTAATCTTGTCAATTTTTGAGTATGAATTGTAGGGATTTTTTCTACATAAAGTAAATATATTAACAAAGGTAAACGTTCGGGAACAAGGATTTTTTAAACAATTTATTTCGCTATTTCAATAAATTTTTACATGATACGATCATTAAAAAACATCTTAATGCAAAATTATCTTCGCACCTGAATTATTAGTCCCTTTCAGTAGATTTCAGGTCCAGCGTTTAATTCGGGCTCTCTAATGGAAGAAAGAACTCTTGAGGGGAGAGCCTGTGAGAAAAATCAGTATTATTAAATAATAATCTAGGTAATGTAAGAAGGCAAACAAAAGGAAAGTAAAAGAAAGAAAATTCAGAAGTAGCATATTATATTCGATGCAACCTTTTGCCTTCCAATAGCAGGTGGTTTCGATTTTCCAAATATCGAGAGTAAATAAGGTTTTAATTTACATTAAATATTATTTACCGTAATAATTTTTTTCTCAGTTTTGTAATGTGATGAAACCAACTTGGCGACCATTCTCTACCACCGTTTCCTGAGAAATATCTAAAAGAAAAAAATACCAATAATTGTTTTCCATTACTCGACCCATTATTTCAGAAAAATGTGATCAGAAGATTTATTCCTTCAACCTAGGTACAGTATTTCACAATTATTTCCAGCAATATGCTAAAATAGCACTTCTAGAACGGTAGCTCTTCGCTTTCCATCCTACCCCTTGGGAAGAGTTGAAAATACTTTTATCACTCCTCATACTCCCTTTACCAAATTTTGGTAAAGAGACGCTACGAGTACTTTAACTATCAGTTTCCAAAATCTTATCCAGTACGCTCTTAACACAATTCTGATGTAACTTAACTCCATCTTCTTGAAGTCGAACCAGAAATTTCGAACCTATCCCATCCCACACTTTTCGGGCGACCAGGAAATGAATCCGCAGCCAAGTCATAAAAATGATCTTGGTTGTCCGGGTGACGCCGCGTCAAAGGCTGTGTTGTTGACGTTTTGATCATCTTTTTGTGGTCTTCCTCTTCTTTCTGAGGAAGACCAGAAGATGGTCGAAACGTCGGCAACACAGCCTTCCATGCGGCGTCACCCGGACAGCCAAGATCATTTCCATTGTTAAAAGTAGTTTCAGTTTCTGGCCAATAGTAGAAGGAGCCCGAGTTTTCTACATTATACTGATTTTTAATCACATTGAATTTTGAACAATTTTATATATTTTCGAAAGATTCTTTTACAAAAAATTTGAGCTGCATACATTTCTTACTTTATCACTATATTCGTGATAAAATACAAAACATCTGAGAATACAGTTAATTCAGCTTTATAAGTCACTTAATTTCAAACATTCACAAAGTAGAAATTTTTTTACGATGAATTGTTTGTCAATGCGTTCCTTTAACAAAAAAATACATAGGTATGATATGAGTGGGAAAAGTCACTATTTTGCGAGAAGGAATGCTGACAAATGAGACCGACAGACTGAGTAGTGCAATCCTAGAAGCAAAATAATCTCTTACCAGTGTATCGCACTGTAAATTTGAGACAGCCTTAATGACTCATTTTATTTGAATTCAAGTACACGAATCGCTTAACGATACATTAAAATCAGTAGTAACCGATGCGATCAGACGAAAGCTTTCTGTTGTCTTTGTTGCATTCATAGACTTCTCTGAATAAGTAAGCATCGTTTCGTCAGTGCTAAAAATTGAACTTTTAGCACGTCTTGAAAGAACCGCTTCTACTAATGGATGTTTAAAAAAAACTTACAGAAAAATAGGTTCGAGGGCCAGAACGCGCAGGGTTTCGTGGCGTCCGTCCTCTTGACTTAAGGATGCGACGTAAAAGAACTCCGAGATGTTTGGAAGGTTCCTTCGACTCCCGTGAATGCTGCCAAGTCGAGCTAGAATCTTCTTTCATTTGGGAATCTGCAGCGATGGCAAACCTGAAAGTAAAGTTAATACAAGTACATTTTTCACTTTATTGCTTTTAATTTCGCCTCATTGGTCTACAATACTCACTTTCCTTCAAGAAGGTTCTTCGAGACTTCTGGCTACATGAATTCGACGTAAGGGAATAAAAGAACCAGTTATCACTTCCCTGCCCCGTGTGTCATGTCTACCTACAACTAATTACTTTCCTGGACGTAATTCCCTCAATGCGAGAACACCGACTCGACATATCTCCAAGGATTCCCTCGGTGGAAGTTCATTCTGGAAGGCTTTGCTCCGAGGTCAAGTGAACTCGAAAAGTGTTAGAATGTATTACGTCTCTCTCAGGAGAACCTTCCAGAACATCTCCAATACCCATAAAGGGCATTTTCAACGAAGAGCCCTGAGGTAGCCGGACTGCAAGGGTATTTCCTACCCAAGGTCCCTAAGTTACCCCCCACAGTCCAGCGGAGAACTAGCTAGCAAAATGTTTTCGCTCCCATCACGAGCTCAGTTTGTGTGCTATGTACTTGTACCTACGGGGCTGCAATGCATTCACTAAGTACTCTAAGAATAGAATTAAAAGAGACTCAAAATTAAAGACTAGTTCATTAGACTAATATGACACAGGAGGCCCCGTTACCCTAACTGAGCAGGACGATGGCTGTACACCCAGTCCCAAAACCCATAAGTTTCTGCAAGGAAAGCTCATACTCATGCTCTTATTTGAATTTGTTAATTTCATAGTAATTTCATTACCAAGTAATGAATAACGATAAGTCTTCAAACTAAATTAAAATTAAATAATTACAGCGTTAAAAATTAGATTAACTTTTAAATATTAAGGGAACAAAACTACAAAACTGGTAAGATATTTACAGATAAAGTGGTACGTACTTTAAATTATTTGTAGTTTTACATAATAAACACACAAACCATGCGTATCAGCCCTTGT
Source organism: Teleogryllus occipitalis (assembly GCA_011170035.1). Lineage (NCBI taxonomy): Eukaryota > Metazoa > Arthropoda > Insecta > Orthoptera > Gryllidae > Teleogryllus > Teleogryllus occipitalis. Next base: position 16,925 of record BLKR01004248.1, on the reverse strand, counting down.
CTTGACATTTACGCGCTCCCTAAGTACAGCCAAAAGGGAGGAAAGGTGGAGCTCAGCGTACCCTAGGCTCAAGGCTTCGGCTGCGAGAGACCACAGAGATGGCGACGGCCCTGCCCAGTGCTTCCCACTGCTACAGACCTTTACGCCCTCCGCTGCACACACCGCTGGCGTAACCCCCGGACGACGAACAGGCACCCGAACAGCAGCGCTCCCTCTGCGATCCAACACAGCAGCAACCATTGCCTTCGGCTCAAGGCTTCGGCTACGAGACCACAGAGATGGTGCTTCCCACTCGTACAGGCCTTTGCAGAGTCCGCTCGCGCAGCCCCCGGGCGACGTACAGGCGTCCGCACAACAGCGCTCTCTCAGCGAAACAAAACAGAGCGGCGCTCTATGTCATTCTCTTGACTGCTCCTTTCCCTCGCGCCGCTGCCCCGTCGCTCACCCCTTCGCGTTTCCCCATTGGTTACTCCCCGCTCAAGTTGAATGGAATATTCTATAATCCAAAACTATTTTGGAAGTGCTATTTCAATGCACTGTTTATTTTGTGCATCTCAACTGACGAATGAACGTTTTATGTTCAGTTTTATTTTATGCACGTGCATTAGATACTGAATGATGGGCAATGCGATGTAACGTTCTTTTCCCTGAAAGGAGAAGGGGGAGAGGGGTAGCGTTGGAAACTCCTTGACTGTAGAGGATGGGCGTGGAGGGGTTGACGATGTAGATATAAATTCCAAGCGCTGCCCGCTATTCGGTTTTATCCAGAGCAATGCTTGTACGAATTGTCGAAAACGTCTTAATTCGCCAAATAATAAAATTGAATTATTCATTATTCTTCAGAGAGACAAAAAAATATACGTTCGATGGCTCAGAGGTTCAATCTGTTTTGGGCATCTGTTGAATTGAATACAGATACTGTGATATTTTACGTTCTTATCAATCTCCGCGATGGGCTAGCTATTTGTGAAATTTTACATTTTTTTATTGAATTTTACAACCATTCGTAATCTTGATTGCTGGCTTCTCGGCTGACAAGCAGAATGTTGTCCATGGCATTCTTTGCGTACCAATTCTCGCGATCTTTCCTAAATCGAAAAAAATGTTCCAGAACGTCATCAACGATTGCCATTAATATAACTTAATATTCCCGCAAATTTAATACGCGGCCGCGACATTCCTTATCTGCGTTTCATGTGAAACACCTACTTGCGACTGTATATTCATCTACTTATTGGAAAATTCTTCCATCTACGGAGCTACCCTAACGTATATCTCCTCGAAACGTGTTGTCTATTTCATTTCAACTTTCGACTATTACATTAATAAATTTCCCAATTACAATTTAATATTGCAATTTACACAAGACCAAGCTTTAAAACTTCAAACTAAACAAATTCCCAGTTTACTATCATTTACCTAATGCCCAGCCTATACTGAAAATCCGATTTTAAGAAACGATCATAATAAATCAATTTGGGACGTTATAAGATCTCTGCGTAATAAAAGAAATGTAAGTAATACAATCTCATCAGACGCGTGGGAGCAGTACTTTTCACGGGCGCTCACAATAGCGAATATTGAAACAGGGATAGATATTATCACGGACCGGGGTGTCCCTGAATTAGACGAACCTATAACCTGGAATGAAGTAAACAGGGCTATGCTAGCCATGAATAATAAGAAGGCAGGCGGCGCGGACGGCATTCCGACAAAATTTATTTCGGAATTGTGGCACATAGACCCAGAGAGTATTCTGGATTTATTTAATGCAATAGTTGATTCCGGATCGTATCCAGAAACGTGGAGTACAGCAATCCTCCAACCGGTCTTTAAGAATAAAGGTGATACAAATTGCCCACATAATTATCGCGGAATTAGTCTTTTACCAGCGCTGAGCAAACTATTTTGTAAAATACTCAACGGGCGACTGAGTGAATGGGCGGAAAAGCACGGTAAAATATCAGAATTGCAAGCAGGCTTTAGGAGAGGCTTCGCGACTACCGACAATATCTTTGTGTTAGATACCCTAGTAAAACAGGCGCTTGCGCGTAAACGGAGCCACTTATATTGCAGTTTTGTAGATTTCGAAAAGGCGTTTGACTCTATCAATAGGAAAGCTTTATGGCAAAAACTTAATGGGCTAGGCGTCTCACGTAAAGTTTTAAAAGTGCTGCAGAGCATGTACGAAGACGTAAATTTCTGTGTCAGGTGCGGTGATGGAAGTACAACGCGAAAAATAAAATCGACAGTAGGAGTAAGACAGGGCTGTCCTCTCTCACCGCTATTGTTTATCTTGTTTATAAACGATTTATTGACGTGGTTACAGGAAGCGGATACATCTGCACCGGAAATTGAGGGCCTGAACATTCCCGGACTACTATATGCTGATGATTTAGTTTTATGTTCGGAGACTATTGACGGCTTACAGAAAAGTTTAAATCTCTTAGAAACGTATAGTGAAACATGGGGATTGAAAGTAAATATTCAAAAAACTAAAGTAGTTGTCTTCAAGAATGGATTTATCTGGGGTAGCAAAGAGAAATGGTTTTACGCTCAGGACGAGATCGACCGGGTTAAAACATTTACATATCTTGGGGCAAAATTTTCCATGAATGGGGGATGGAATAATCACATAGTGGCGGCGCACAGTAAAGGAAGAATTGCGCTCAAAGAAATCGTTGGCGCAGTGCGCAGGGTTCCGGAATTGTCTTTAAAGGTGTGCGATACAATGTTTAAATCGCTAGTTCTCCCAGCAATGAATTATGGTGCAGAAATTTGGGGAGTGGATAGGATAGATCGACTAGAAAGCGTCGAAACAGATTATTTCAAATTAATTCTCGGAGTCTCAAGATTCGCAGCAAATGCCGGAGTCCTAAGAGAGGTCGGTAGTGTAGGAATTTGGAAAGATTTTAAAATGAAACCCATTAAACTTTGGATTAAATTAGCAGGTGAACACTCTGACACACTTATACATAGATGTTTTCGAGTGCAGTTACAGGGAAGCAACCAACGCCACTGGTCGTATAAAATTAAACTGCTACTGGAACGTGCAGGTCTGGGAGACGTTTCTCCGGAGATGGTGGGAGATAGGGGAACACGTGAGATAGAACGGCTAATTTCGGGTAGACTTGCGGATATTAAAAGGCAAGAGATCCTGGCAGCAACGGCCGAAAAACGTTCGCTAGTTGCGCAAATTCACGCGAGTCCGTTATGGGGTTGCGAACGTTACGTAAACACACTGCGAAAGGACGCAAGAGGGGGATACGCTTGGTTCAGGGTCGGGGGGTGGATGCAACGTAGATTAAAGGACTCTAATGGTAATGGCATCTGTGTGCTTTGCGGTGATAGGGAAGACTGGATCCACATCCTTTTAATTTGCAATGCGACCGAAACTTGGAGAGGAAAATGGATGGGAATGGGAAATTACTACTTCCAACATAGGAACGTAACGCTCGCCCAAAACATTCTAGGTGATAAAAGATCTAACTTCATGAAAGAATTAGGAACATTTCTAGGAAAGGTTCGGACCATTAGAGAAACTGAAATTAGGGAGTGGGAAAACAGCACTGGTTAGTACGAGCAGAGCCTAGACTGGAGAGAAATAAATAATAAATCAATAAACTAACAATAATTAGGTTAGTCAGTAAGTTATGCTAGGTTAGTAAACAGTAAAAAAAAAAAAAGTTATAGGCTTTAGTCAATTGCTAAGTATAAGTAGATAAATAAGTCAATAAAAATAAATAAATTAACTTATAATAATTAAAATAAGTTAAATACATTAAAATTAAATTAATTAAAATAAGTTAAATAAATTTAATTTAAATTAATTAAAATAAGTTAAATAAATTATAAATAAATTAAAATTAAATTATATTAAAATAAAAGCAAACGGTTAAAATAAAACACATTAGGAGGCGAAGGGAAGTAGGAATCGGAAATGTTAGGGCAGAGGCGTTGGTGCGGACGATTTTCTGTGGTGCTGTTTGTTTTCAGGTGCGGAGGAGGCCAAACACTCGAAGGAGAATGCCTGACGCCCGCGCCAAATAAATAAATGGATTAAAAACCGGATAGATTAGCATGTACTCGGCTTCTGACGGCAGGTTTTTCCCCCTTCAGGGGTTTTTTCCTCAGCCGTACCTTATGGTCTCTTTTCCGCGGCTTTGATGCGAAGGAGAGACCATTTGGGGTGAATACCAGAATTTGAAAGGTTAGAACGCTGTAGAATGTAGGTATTGTAATGGCTTAAAGGCCTTCGGCCTAGCCACATTGCATCAAGATTTTTACTTTGCCTGTAATAATTACCTATTAAATAAAAATAATAAAAATCCGATCGCACTTCACCAACCGCTTGCGTGTGCTCGCGACAATAATCTTTTAGAGAATGAATCCATGCGTCCTTTCTAAAGATCACGACCATCCAACGCCCTCTTCACACTGTACATAACGTGTTCGTGGCCGTGTCCATTTGCACAACGTTATCACCAAGCATGGAATATTAAACCTTGTTGATCCGTTTTCCTAACAACGCGTATTCTTTGCCTTCCGAGATTATATTTTTTAATGCACAACCAAAGTTTCCATGGAAATATTTGCGCATAGTTACTTTGTTCATAAAAATGTTCAAGAAAATGTGCCCAAAATACTATATTACAAATTATAAAATAAAATAAAATACAAACGTCTATATTTCAACCAATAAAACTGTCAGTTTGTAGAACTGAATTCTCACGGTTACTTTCCAAATACAAATGGAAAGGAATTTCAGTTAGGTAGCTTGAGTGTGATCACTGTGTGAATGAAAATTCTAAAGGGCGTTTTTTTTTATTTTCACCGATAAATTTCATGCAGATTTCAGAGCAGTTCTTTAAAAAATGGGCAACGAACAGCGTGCGATCTTTCCTTGCCTATCCTGTTTCCACATACTTCTTTGTGGCTGATTTCTTTTACGAAAACAAAGTAATGCAGACTATTTCCAACAATGAAACATCATGTTAAATAACATTCACCGTTGATGAAATCTGTTGATTGTTGAACGACAGTTGAATTAATATGCTGAATAACAGCTACATTTCATCATTAAGAATTCGCTTGTCATGTAAGCCAAAAAAGGATTCGCTGTCTATACATTCTTATTTTACACATGTATCATTTCACATGCAGTTTCTAATGACAATTTAATTGAAAGTTGTACCCGGTATTTATTTCTTTTCAAGGTTCAGCGTGCAATAAAAGTGTCAGCAGATATAAATAATTCAGAGTACGTTTCTCGAATTTTAATGTGAGCTTTATACTTCCTGTGTGCGGCATATTAGGATGTCAAAAAGTGAGTTGTACGTCTGGCCGAACAGTGCTATCAGTCTTCATAAAAATCTCAAAGGAAGTAGATGTCAGTAAGAAGACAACGTTTAATGACCGAGAAATTGTAGAATCAAAGAATGTGTTCAAAGAGAACATCAAGAAAAATGGACATGTTTAGCGAAAGATAATACACACGAAAAACGGGAGAGAACCAGAGGACGATGGAATGTTTGCGGAAGGGATAGGTATGTAAATAAATATATCAGAAATTCGTAAATATATGTGTAGGTAATTATTTATATTTATGAAGCTTGTTTTGTGATATAAAGAAATGAATATGCAAAAATTTAAATTTGTCTAAATATGTCCCGCATAACTGTGATGTAATCGTATGATTTTTATTAATGTTTTTGTTATCTTTCTGACATTTTTACCAGGATAAAACTTCTCTAACATATTTCTAAGGATAAAGACAACTGCTCGAGAATGTATATTTTTTGGCGAAATTATACCAATATTTCTGGAGCCCAAAGTCCCATCTGCACGGGTTGTAACTATTTAATCAAATAAAACAAAATATTTCCTTTAATTTTGCGAAACATTGTGATTTTTTACCTGGTAAAAATAGTTATTTATGCTCCAAGATAGTTACAGGAGTTCTAATGATCGAGCGGCAACAAAATGCACGAGGGGCTTTGGCCCGAGGGCTTTTTGTCGCCAGAGATCTTTGGAACCAGTTAACGCCCGTGGTAAATACATAATTTAATTCTTTACCTCATTTTATTGATTCAGGTTTACTGATTGATTGATTTGTTCGTGTTTCCGGGCGTGTCAAATGCTTTGGTCATTAGTCCCGTAAATGTAGTGCATATTTTTCTCGGAAGATGGCTGTGACCTTCCCACCCCGGATGGTGAGATCCGGCGTCGACCTACCGTCGGCTAGTGGGGTTTCCCCCTAACCAGGACTATCCCACCAGAGGGCACCGCCCCAACCGGGACAAGCTCTAAGCTCCCGACCGGTCTCCCGGAATATGTGGTAATGTAGTGCATGTTAGTGTAAGTGTGTGTGTGTGTAAGGGGAGAGGATAGGACAGGACAAAGAAGAGGAAGGAAAGATCGCGCGTGGTCCGTGGTCCGTGGTCCGTTTGTTCAGGTACTGTTCCGGCATTCGCCTGCTGTTGATCGGAGAAACCACAGCAAACTACCGATCAGAGCAGCCGGCTGCTAGAATTCTCCTCCAAACAGCAACTGAATTCGACCTAGCTGAAAAGCTAGTGTCAAAAATTCTGCCGCCATCAGAACTCGAACCTAGGACCTCCCGGTCACAAGTACTCCACTGACATCAGTTGATGCACTGAGCTACCGCTCACGGTTTCAGATTTACTTATTTATTAATAAATTAGATATTAACTTAACTCAGTTTGTCTTTCAATATTTCCCTGCCGTAATTCCCTCCATAAAAGAACACGTAGTATCATTCAACTGTTTTCATATTTCTCTCGTAGCCACAATCTTCTCGATCCTGGTAAGTATGCAGTGTATATCGAGCTCCGTATAGAAGTCAATAAAGAACTATAATCCGTCAATAAAAAATAAAAGTATTTTAACGTACTCCTTCTCTACTCTCCTTTCAAGAGCATGGGCAAAGACGGAGGCGCACAACTTTGGGTACTGTAACGTTTCAACTTCGCTGGCAGGTTTGCCACAAGGTTAACTTAAATTTATAAACAAATATTGTAAACTAACTTTTGGTTGTTCAATGTTACGATAGTAACAGGAAGTGTTGACAATTAAGCGGAAGGTTGTTGATGCAGATTGAGAGACACAAAAGGAAAGAATGTTGATACAGAAATTGAAATAAGATTTGTATGCATCCCTTGAAGGTTAAATAAATTGTTTTTTTGAAAAAAATAAAGAACTATCTCATGTGTTACATGAAGAGTGAAAGATGTCACTAAAGATATTTGAATTAGTGACGATACAACATAAAACAATGATGTTGTATGGATGTATAAATTTGTAACGGCAAATTAATAAGGCAAGATAATTTGGACGTTACAAAACTGGTGGCAGCGGTGAAAGGACGTGGAAATTGTTAAAAGAATTGGTTGCAACAACGTGGTGGAACAACGTGGTGTGCCTGGATTTGTAGTTCGCAGAAAAAGGTGTTCAAAGAGTCAGAGTCATCAGTCTGAACTGTGGGTGGTTGCTGTATCAAGACGTATTAATTGCAGTGGTGGTTCTGCGTGGAGTGAAAATTTATACGAAGGAGAACTGTGGAATGTTTTAACCATGTCTGGAGATTTTGAAGGAGCCTAGAAACTGTCAGATTGAAACGTGAGTGACAGCTGATGTGTGTGTGAAACGGGTATTCAGATAGATTAATTTAAGTGTGTCTCCTTGTCAAACTGGTCAAACAAAGATAATGGCTTTTTTAAATAAATGTAAGAAAAGTCAATTAATCAGTTTAGCTAGGGAATTGAACTGCGAGGTTTCAGAGAAAGAAACTGTTAAGAATATTATAAAAAAAATATCTGAAACAGAGGATTATGATGAAACTATAGTAAAAGAGATTTTAGAAACGGTAAAGTTGGAGGAGGAGGATAGGGATAGATTAAAGAAAGAGGAACAAGAAAGGGAGGATAGATTAAAAAAAGAGGAACAAGAAAGGGAGGATAGGATACGAAGGGAGAAACACGAACACGAAATTGAACTGGCAAAAATTGAGTTGGAAAAATGTAAGGTGATGTCGAGAAATACTTCTGAAACAAATAATATAAATAATGAATGTCAATTAACTCAGGGATTACAAAGTAAAATTTCCTTGAAACTCACACAGTGCATGAAACATTTTCAATCAAATGAAAATGATATTTCTTTATACCTTCAACAATTTGAAAATTTTGCTTCTGCTGATGACATTTCTAAAGACCAATGGGGACCTTTGTTAATGACACATTTGCCAGGACATGATGCTGAATATATAACGAGAGAAATGGTAGGGGAAGTAAAAGATTATGATGAAATAGTGAAAATATTATTGAGTAAGTACAAAGTAACCGCAGAAAAATTACGACAGAGATTCTTTTCGATCAGAAAAACCCCAGATAAAACGTGGAAAGATATTGCTTATGAGCTAAAAATAAGTCTTAATGGTTGGTTAGAAGGCGTAAATGTATATTCATTTGAGGAAATAAAGGAATTACTAATAACGGAACAAATAAAACGATGCGTTCCGTTTGTAGTTAAAGAGCATTTAGTTAGCAAATGGACTAAATATACAAAACCTAGAGACATAGTTGAAGAATTAGAAAATTATGACATTACTAGAGAAAATTTTAAATTGAAAACGTGTGATCAATATTTACTAGAACAAAAAAATAAGTTTTATAAATCAGCTGATGCTACCAAATGCTATGAGAAATCCAGAATTCAAAAAGAAATTAATAAAAAATTTGATACAAAACAGGAAAGTGAGGAAGGATTCGAAGAAAGGAAAGAAGTACATTGTTATTTTTGTAACGGTATAGGACATATAAAACCATTTTGCCCAAAATTAAAAGAAAAAACGGTTGAAAAGAGTATAGGATCTGAGCATGTTAATTGTTTAAAAACGTCCAGTAAAGATTTATTAGCACCTTATACGTTCGAAGCTTATATAAATGGAAAAAAATTGAAAATTTTGCGTGATTCCGGTGCTTCTATAGATTTAATAGAAAAAAAATATGATTGGAGAAAGTGTCTGGGTATGTACTCCCTTAACAGAAAATCCCATATGTTTACCTGTGGCAGAAGTAGAAATCTGTGGCCAATTTGGAAAGGTTTATGGAAAAGCAGTAGTAGTTTCAGATAAGTTAGACAGAGATGAGTATATATTAGGAAATAAAACTGCAAAATTAATAAAAGAATTGGAAGATGCAGAAAACAATAATAAACTGCATTGGGTTTGTGAGGCAAGAGATGAGTATAAATTCAAGATTGTTCAGTTAGAAAGTGAAATGAAAAAACTTCAAAAAGAAAATGAAACATTGAGGAGTCTTTCGAAGTCATCAAATTCTAGTGAAGTGAAAGCTTTAGAATTGCTTGTTGCCAGTCATGAAGATCAGCTAAAAAAATATGAAGAAAAATTTAAGAATCAAGAAGAAGCTAGCAAATTGTTTGAAGATGAATTATGTCATTTGAAGGCAACATCAATATACAGTAATCAAGATGCAATGGAAAAAGAGATCAGAATTTTACAGGCTGAAGTTAAAGAAACTGTTAAAGGAAGAAAAGAATTCATGGATAAAATGGAAAAAATTTCAAAAGAATTACAAGAATCAAAAGAAGCTCTGAATCTGGCAGAAATGGCTCTATCCGAAGAGCAAAATAATACAAAGGCTATGAGGAGAATTTGTGAATTGGAAAAAAATGAACTTCAATTAAAAGTAGAGCAAATGGAGGAAGAAATGAGAAGATTCGTGGATAGTTGTGACAAACTTGAGAAAGAAAACAGAGACCTAAAACTACTGAATATGGAGTTTGAAGAAGCGGTAAAAGTTAAGGAAGAGCAAATGGAGGATTTCAAAGCTAGAAGAATTGCCCAATTTGAGACGGATGAAAACTTGCTTAAAAATGACATTTCTGTGCAAGAAGAGCAAAGGCATAAAGAACCAATCCTTGAAACTAGTGAAACCAATACTTTTTCCAAACAAAATGCTCATGGATACTTGTGGAAAAGAAGAAATTATAGAGGAAGAAGAAGAAGAAAAAGAAAAAGAAGAAGAAGAAGAGGAGGAAGAAGATGATACGGATGATTATCATCAATATCTGTTGAGCGAATCAACTGAATGTCCTTCTTATACATCTCAGATGACTGCAAGCAAGAGCATAGACATGGTAAGGCACATGGAAATGCCGATTGTTTAAGTAGAGGTTTCGCAAATTCATTTCCGGACTAATCTAGTTGTCATAAAATAAGAGTTGTTATTGTACATACATTTTTAAACTTGATTATAAGATTTACAAATTTTGGCACCAAGGTGACCAAAATTCTTGAAAGAGGGGAGGTGTTTGTAACGTTTCAACTTCGCTGGCAGGTTTGCCACAAGGTTAACTTAAATTTATAAACAAATATTGTAAACTAACTTTTGGTTGTTCAATGTTACGATAGTAACAGGAAGTGTTGACAATTAAGCTGAAGGTTGTTGATGCAGATTGAGAGACACAAAAGGAAAGAATGTTGATACAGAAATTGAAATAAGATTTGTATGCATCCCTTGAAGGTTAAATAAATTGTTTTTTTGAAAAAAATAAAGAACTATCTCATGTGTTACATGAAGAGTGAAAGATGTCACTAAAGATATTTGAATTAGTGACGATACAACGTAAAACAATGATGTTGTATGGATGTATAAATTTGTAACGGCAAATTAATAAGGCAAGATAATTTGGACGTTACAGTACCCTTCTTACCGACCCATGGGAACACGGTGGTGGTTTGGTTTTGTCCTCCACAACAGGAAGTAAGGGGAAGGTTGTCATGAGAAGAATATTTTGATAAAGGAATGTGTAAACATTGGCTGATGTTCAGATGGATACGTACATGGTTACATCTCCAAAGATTAATGAAAGCACTGTTATGTTTATTTACGATATATTGTGCAACAAATAACTACGCAGGACTCAAATGCAAATGGATATCTAGAAACGGTAACTATGTAATAGAATACGTCAATTTGATGTGAGTTTTTTTCTTTCTGTTCTCTTCGTATCATGTATCTTTGTGAAGTTCTAATAAAGTACACGTATTATACAACAAACACCAATATCTAAATTCGAAACCTCTGTCTTCGGGCACACGTACTTGGATGTTAACACGTGCCACAGTTTCAGTTTGTGACCTCATCTAAGGATTCATGCTCAGGGAGAGAATTAATCTTAATAGAATGGCAAACTATGATAGTGGATTTTTAAAATAGTTACACACTAGAAACAGCAATAATGGAAATATTTAATCAAAATAAAAATAAAGGGGAAAACTTTTAATATGGATAGAAGTTAATGTACTATAAAACGAGTAAAGAGTACTCCGGTCTCTCTCGGACCCCGCCCCCTAGATCCGTCACTGGAGTAATTTGCGGGAGAAAGCGGCCGGGGCACGCGCCCATTATCCACTGAATAACACGAGCGCGTTGACCGACAACATGCGCTCATCCTCCCCTCCCTCCTCCCCCTTTTTCATTACCTCCGCCTTCTCCGACGCCTACTATGTACCCCCACCTCCATCGCCTCTACCTCCTTTTCCATTGCCTCATCCAGCACGTTCTCATCCCTTGCCTCCGCCTTCTTCTTCCCTCGCCTCATACCGTCACCTCTTCCTTCTTCACCTCCTCCTCCGTCGCCTTCACCTCATCCGTCACCTCTTCCTCCATCACCTCCTCCTTCATAGCCTCCGCGTCCTTCTTCTCCCACGCCTCATCCGTCACCTCTTCCTCCACCACCCGCCCCTCCATCGCCTCCGCCTCCTTCCCTCGCCTCATCCGTCACCTCTTCCTCCATCACCTCCTCCTCCATCACTTCCACCTCCTTCTTCCCTCACCTTATCTGTCACCTCTTCCTCCATCGCCTCATCCGTCACCTCTTCCTTCACCACCTCATCCATCACCACGTCGTCCAACTCCTCCACCTCCTTCTTCTGTCATCTTCTTCCGTTGCCTCTTCTTCTGTTGCCGCCTCCTCCGCTCCTCTTCCTCCGTCGTCTTGACCTCTTTTTCGTCGCTTCCTTCTTCTCTTTTGTCACCTCCGCTCCCTCGGCCGCTACATTTTGCTAGAATTTTAATCATCGAAAGGAAAATAATGAGATCATTATAAAAATTCCGAAGGGACATCTCGTATATTTTCTATATCAAAAAGGGTGAGTGAGTGAGAGAGTGAGAGAGTGAGAGAGTGAGAGAGAGAGAGAGAGAATAATAGCTTCCGTTTGAAGAACTCCACACTGCGGTGGAAATTGAAATAAACTACAGGTAAAATTTAAGGGGAATTAAGAAATTCTATATTCTGTATTTACTAATATCATAATTGTTTTTGCTGGTGGATCCTGTTATTTTTGAATATGTACATATCTTACATTGGGTAATAATTTTCTATTTTTTAAATACGTTTCAAAACTCAGTAATGAAAAGTACAAATTTCAAGATGTTAATAATAAAAAACACGAAGACTTTCCTATTCATTTCCACCTCAATTATTGTGTTAATAGGCATACAAAATCAAAACTATTTTATTTCAAACTATTAGTCAATGAACCAAGATTCATTATTACAATGCATTTTTTACAAATATTTTCCCCATTTGGGGGAGTTCCTTTCATTTTTTGTCGGTAGTTTAGATTAACGAGTAGAGCTCGTCTTGTGCGTTTGGCAAACGGGTCTCTGGCCTAAGGCTTTGCAGAGCACCTGCCACCACCGCCGTCCCTGGTGCTCGTCTTCCGTTGCTACCTGACGTACCGCCGCACATTGTCACCAAATGATGAAATCGAGGTCAAAAAAATTGTTTCACTTCATTTAATGCTGGTGACAATTTGATCTTAAATAATAAGTGCATCGGCTAACAATATACAAGTGTTTCAGAATAAATGTTGCAAACTTCTAGGGTATGAGAATGTGATGGGAATTCTAATCTAAAACAAAGTTATAAATGTGACATTTGATTTTGATTAATGACCGTCGTGTATTCGTTTTTGGCTGGCACAAGGCATCTCTTTGACTGCGTCAGTAGAGTAGCAATGGGGGTACCAATGCGGATGCTAAACACCAGGACTTATTTTGAGTACTCATTTTCAATATGGAGGCGTAAAGCTCGTTTTAAAGTTAATATATGTAATTGAAATTACCAAAAACAACACAGTGGATGCAACATGATTACTGGATAAGTGAAAAAGAATTCGGAATGTGTCTTGGCTACTCTCAGCTAAACTTTATTTTAAAAAATAGTTAATTGTACAGAATGCACAATTGTGTATCGAGCGTTTACGCCAACTACTCGGCCTCAACTCACAGTTTCTGCATGAATTAGCATTCGTTCTTTTACAACAGTTGTCCGAAACATACCTTTTCCATCACTGACGGCGATTGTTTGATTTCGTGTTTTCTAGCACATCAACTGTCATAGTTATTAGTCTCGTAAGTGTAGTGCATGTTTTCATCACGGAAGGTGGCAGTGTTCTTCTCCCACTGGATGGTGAGATCCAGTGCGATCTGCCGTCGGCTTGCGGGTTTTCTCCCACCAGCGAAGCACCACCAGAGCTGAGACAAATCCAAGCTCCCAACAGTCTCCTGATATGCGTGGTAGTGTAGTGCATGTAAGGTTAAGTGTGTGTTAGTTATGAGGCGAGGATAGGGCAAACAAAAGGAAGGAAAGATCGCGCGTGGTCCCTGGCCTGTTAGCGTACTGCCCCAGTATTTGTCTAGTATTGATCGGAGAAACCACTGAAAAAAAGCAATCAGAGCATCTGATCATTCAAATTATCCTCCAGACAGCAGCTGAATTCGACCTAAGCTAAGCCATTGTCGAAAATCTGCCACGATCGAGACTCGAACGCTAGGACCCCAGGTCAGATGCGCTACATTGACATTAGTTGATATCTTCAGTCGATATCTACTTCAGTCGATAAAACATTTTGCACTTCAAAACTTCTATTTTTGAGGTTTGGCCCTCGTTTTCATCATTTGGTCGTAGTGTTTCACCGTAAGAACCTCGAAACAACGGAGGCGGCTGGTTAACATTAACGACAGCAGCGGCGCGAACACAAAGACGTAATTGTGGAAATTGTCTGTCGTCGCCGTGAGCGAGAGCTCATATTATGGAAATGAGAGGAAACGAAAGGGAGATGAAGAATGCGAAATGTTGGGTTAGGCTGACCTTGCTGATGGCGTTCTTTCATTGGTAGGGTTGTGTTTTCCAGGTAACATGTCGTTGTTTGCAACTTTCTTCACTGGACATTTTTTTGGTGTTCCTTTTTCTCTAATTAGAAAATGTTGACTAATGCGATAGGTGTCGTGATTATAAGTGCATGAGGTTGCAATGATAAGCGTTTTGAGTTTGGATTGTGGGTTCGAATTTTTTGATTGATTGATTTTTTCGTGTTTCTGGGCGCGTCAACTGCTTTGGTCATTAGTTCCGTTAGTTTAGTGGATTTTTTTTTTCGGGAGATGTCTGTGATCTTTCCCCGCTGGATGGCGAGATCCGGCACCGACCTACCGTCGGCTAATGGGGTTTCCCCCTAACCAGGACTCTCCCACCAGCAGAGCACCGCCCCAGCAGGGACAAGCTCTAAGCTCCCAACAGGTCTCCCGGAATATGTGATAGTGTAGTGCATGTTGGTGTGTGTAAGGGGAAAGGATAGGAGAAGGAAGGGTAAGGAAAGATCGCGCTCGGTCCGTAGCCCGTTTATTCGGGTACTGCTCCGGCATTCGTCTGGTGTTGATCGGAGAAACCACGGAAAACTACCGACCAGAACAGCCGGCCGCTAGAATTCTCCTCCAGACAGCGACTGAATTCGACCTAGCTGAAATGCTAGTGTCGAAAATCCTGCCGCCGTCAAGACTCGAATCTAGGACCTCCCGGTCAGAGGCGCTGCAGTGACATCAGTTGATGCACTGAGCTACCGCTCCCGGTGTGGGTTCGAAGCTATGGATGTTTTCGTCATCTGCATGTGCATGTTGTGCTAAGGCTTTGATCTTTGATGCAAGGTTATTGATTTATTTATTTCATAATCTCTCATGTATTTTTAATTATAGAGGAAAGCTAGTAATTGGTTTCTTTAATAATTGCCATAATCCAAGTAAAGAAATGATATAAAGCAGAAGAAGCAAAACAACTACATTGAGATAGAAAATGAACATGGAACAACATAAAAATAGGGGATCTACAGCTGGTTTCTGTAACCACGCAGTGGCTAAACAATTCATTCCAAGCATTATTACTGATTCAACGCAGTTTACTTACACACAATGATAGTGTCTTATAATAATGAATACGTATAGATGACTATTAAAGACAAAAAAGATTAAATCAAAGGACGAATTACAGCTTAAGAAACCTTCATCTGATACGGTTCAAGTATAATTTTCCACGTTCAGTATGTATGGCATGTAACCAGGCAGAATACATTATACAATGAGGTATCTTAATTATTCAAGTGCCTGGGGGGGGGATGCACGAAAGAGATTCTTGTAATCTAATGCATTTGTTTGTGACGACTTCATAAATTTGACAGAACATTTTTACGCTAGAAAAAATAGAAAATAATGAAACTAAAAATAACAAAATCATTAACAATAATGAAGTAAACAATAAACTGATATTTGCAGGCTTAGCATATCATTTATAGATAGATTCGTAACACTGAGAAAGTAAGTTCTAAGTCCACCATTACAAATTTGAAATGTGTGTTGTCGTGTGAGATAAAGAGTTCGAGTCAAGAGGAGAAGAGAGAGAGAGAAAGAGGAGAAGAGAGAGAAAAAGAGAAGTGAGAGAGAGAGAGAGAGAAGAAGAAGAAGAGGGAGAGAGAGAAAGAAGAGGAGAAGAGAGATCAAAAATTAAAAAAATAGGGAGAATAAAAGAAGCAAAGGAGGAGAAAGAGCGTACCATTTGCGTGCATATGAAGGAGTTTATGTGGAGACCATCTTGCGTCTTCAATGTGAACCTGAACGCCTGTAAAGCATCTTCCGGGGCTTCGTTCGTGGCTCGCGCGCAGACCCCACCTGTCGCACCGGCGGAGGGAAGCCGTGAGGTGTCGTGGAAGCGGGCGGGGGGGGTGAGGCTTGGGGCGTAGTAGAGCATCATGAGACTGACGGCATCGCAACCCGGTGCCTCTGGCTGCAGTACGGACGCACGGCGCCTCGTGATGCCGAGGCTCAGAGCGATGTGAGGGACTGCGTGATCTAAGAGGGTGGGGAAGCTTCAGATGACACAGAGGCCTAATAAAGCGAGACGCTCTGAAGGGGCGGAGCGTATATGGAGGTCGAGGCGGACTGAGGGCTTGGCTGAGCAGAGAGGGCGGGGAGACCCGAGGAGTCGGGGAGGTCTGCGAGAGCGGATGGCCTGAGGGCCTGGCTGAGCAGAGACGGCGGGGAGACCGAACGAGGCGGAGTGGCCAGAGAGAACGGAAGGCCTGAGGGAGCGAGGCGGCCTGAAAGGGCGGGGTTGTCTGAAAAAGCGAGGTGGCTTGAGAGAGCGATTAGGTCTGAGAGGTCAGGGAGGCCTGAGAGGGCACAGACGGTTAAGATTGATTAGTGTGTCCTGGGTCGTCAACTGCTAAGGTCATTAGTCCCAAAAGTGTAATGGTTTTATTGCAGGTGTTGGCAGGGATCCTCCTCCGCTAGATCGTGAGATCCGGCGCTCACCTACAGGGAATTTATCGGATTATTATTGCGAAATGTATCCAACCATGTATCTCTCACCAATGAGGCACTGCCCCAACAGGGACTAGCGCTAAGCACCCGACTGGTCTCCCTGCATGAATGGAAGTGTAGTTCATGAGTGTGTGTAAGTAAAGTGGTGAGGATAAGGCAAGGAAGAGGAAGGAAAGATCGCGCGCTGTACGTGGCCCGTTTTAGGGTACCACTCAGGCATTCACTAGG